>NW_027018682.1:6354596-6482712 GCF_013076305.1 Rhopilema esculentum | reverse complement strand
GGATGCCTGATTTATTAAAAAGGAACAAAATGTTATCTCAAAAGTGCTAAATACGTTTGTGGAAACTATTTCTTTAATGTTTAAGCAAAAATATACGATATTTTATAAAAAAATTTCATCAGAAAAATTGAAATTTTCCAAAGCCTATAGCCTTACTTTCTTATCAATAATTTAAGGATGCCTGATTAATTAAAAAGGAACAAAAATTTATCTCAAAAGCACTAAATACGTTGGTGGAAACTATTTTTTTAATATTTACGCTAAAATCAATGATATTTTACAAAAAAAATTTACCAGAAAAATTGAAATTTTCCAAAGCCTATAGCCTTACTTTTTTATCAAAAATTTAAGGATGCCTGATTCATTAAAAAGAAACAAAAATTATCTCAAAAGCACTAAATACGTTGGTGGAAACTATTTCTTTAATATTTACTCTAAAATAAATGATATTTTACAAAAAAAATTTGCCAGAAAAATTGAAATTTTCCAAAGCCTATAGCCTTACTTTTTTATCATAAATTTAAGGATGCCTGATTTATTAAAAAGGAACAAAATGTTATCTCAAAAGTGCTAAATACGTTTGTGGAAACTATTTCTTTAATGTTTAAGCTGAAATAAACGATATTTTATAAAAACAATTTACCAGAAAAATTGAAATTTTCCAAAGCCTATAGCCTTACTTTTTTATCAAAAATTTAAGGATGCCTGATTCATTAAAAAGAAACAAAAATTATCTCAAAAGCACTAAATACGTTGGTGGAAACTATTTCTTTAATATTTACTCTAAAATAAATGATATTTTACAAAAAAAATTTGCCAGAAAAATTGAAATTTTTCAAAGCCTTTAGCCTTACTTTTTTATCAAAAATTTAAGGATGCCTGATTCATTAAAAAGGAACCAAATGTTATCTCAAAAGTGCTAAATACGTTTGTGGAAACTATTTCTTTAATGTTTAAGCTGAAATAAACGATATTTTATAAAAACAATTTACCAGAAAAATTGAAATTTTTCAAAGCCTTTAGCCTTACTTTTTTATCAAAAATTTAAGGATGCCTGATTCATTAAAAAGGAACAAAATGTTATCTCAAAAGTGCTAAATACGCTTGTGGAAACTATTTCTTTAATGTTTAAGCTGAAATAAACGATATTTTATAAAAACAATTTACCAGAAAAATTGAAATTTTTCAAAGCCTTTAGCCTTACTTTTTTATCAAAAATTTAAGGATGCCTGATTCATTAAAAAGGAACAAAATGTTATCTCAAAAGTGCTAAATACGTTTGTGGAAACTATTTCTTTAATGTTTAAGCTGAAATAAACGATATTTTATAAAAAAAATTTACCAGAAAAATTGAAATTTTCCAAAGCCTATAGCCTTACTTTTTTATCAAAAATTTAAGGATGCCTGATTCATTAAAAAGGAACAAAAATTTATCTCAAAAGCACAAAATACGTTGGTGGAAACTATTTCTTTAATGTTTAAGCTAAAATAAACGATATTTTACAAAAAAAAATTTCATCAGAAAAATTGAAATTTTCCAAAGCCTATAGCCTTACTTTTTTATCAAAAATTTAAGAATGACTGATTCATTAAAAAGGAACAAAAATTTATCTCAAAAGCACTAAATACGTTCGTGGAAACTATTTCTTTAATATTTACGCTAAAATGAATGATATTTTACAAAAACAATTTACCAGAAAAATTGAAATTTTCCAAAGCCTATAGCCTTACTTTTTTATAAAAAACAAAGAATTTCTGACTCTTTAAAAGAGAAGAAGCCTCAAGGCTTAGTTTTTACCGAAATATAGGAATTTTGAAAAGCACTTAAAACTTTGGTGAAAATTATTGTTTATTATTAACAGTAACATAAGCAACCTTTCAGGAAAAAAATTATAACAGAAAAATTGAAACTTTGCAAAGCCTACAGAGTTACTTTCTGATCAGAAATTAACGCTATCTAATTCTGTAAGCACAAACTAAGAAATGTGTAAAAAGCAGCTGATACTTTGGTAGAAATTTTTCTACATTTACGTGAATGTAGATGATGTGTTGCAAAATAAAATTTAAGACAAAAATGACATTTTTCAAAGACTATAGGCTCACCTTACGTTCGGAAAGATAGGCTGTCAAACTCTTTAAACATGAACTGATAAATATGTGAAGCACTAAAAAACCTCAGCAAGTCTTTACACTGTCCTACTTCAAAAATAAAGACAGTCAGTTGTTTTCAACACAATCATGGAAATGTTTGTTAGAAATTAAATACAAGTTTTGAAAGGATAGGTTTAGACATTTTTGGTTGATTAAGTTTTTTACAAGAATGTTTAAATTCTTGAAAGTCTTGGGCTTCTTTTTCATTTGAAATGAACTGTCAAATATTATAAAATACTGAAATGTCAATAAAGACTAGATGCCGTTGTAGAAATAATATGATCAGACAAGATTATTTTTATGAAATAAATTTGTCTTACACCATTTGTATGTCAAACTGACAAAATGATTGTTTTTGCAAAAGATGAGTTATATGTAAACAAAATTTGGCAAAACTAAAAAATGATTTTTTTGACAATTCCATACAAAGAAACATAGGCTGGACTTTCTCTTGGATTGCGGTGTTCTCTTTATGCAAGTAATGGCTGGCAAAAAAGTGCTTTTTAGTTTTGATTAAGCAATTTGATAATGTCAGTCAATATTCTGCACAGTGGCGGACACTTGGGGGGGGGGAGGGGGGCGGCCACCCCCCAATACTTTAGAGAATAATGGTCTTTTGTTCTAAAACAATGGCAAATGTGACGTCATCTTATTAAAACAATAGGCTTGCCCCCCCAATATTTGACCAAGTGTCCGCCCCTGATTCTGCACATCAAAGCTTTTATTGTACAATTTTAAAGACGATTCCAAGATACTGAAATAATTTCTGAGAGAACAATGTGTTTTTGCCTGTGGCCAAAAAAATTGGCAGGCAAAATTGACTTCATTGATTCAATTTATGCTAATTTCAATCAAGAAGTCACTGAGACAAATAAAGAAATACAGAAGTCACAAGTTGGAAGGGTCACAATAGCCTTGCAGGTTTTTAAGGGTAAAAACCCTTTGGCAAATCATTGCAAACAAGTTAAAAGCTTTGCAATAGGCAGGGCTTAATTAAGTATGGTCTTCTCTACTAACTACATTAGAGAGGTCTTGTAAGTCTTTATAGTAATCTTAAGTTCAAAATAAGTTTTGTTTAAATATACTTTTCCAAAAAATAATTGTTTTTATCTTACTTGTGAAACATTTGCAAGAACTGTTTTGATGTTCTTAGGTAGAATTATTATCATTGTAACTAATTTATCAAATTACATCAGCGCATCTCAAATTTTACAAAGTTTTCATAAATGCACACCAAAATTGACCCACTCTTAGGTTCCTAAAAATATCCAAGCTAGTCATTATGCAATATTGATATCTTTACAAAACTTTATCAATTCAGATCAACAAAATTGGAACTGAAGACCCAATATATTCAAACAAGAAAAATTGCAAGATATTTAAGCTTTCTGTCCAAAATGTTCAAAGTATCCAGTGTTATAGACACCCACAAAGAAACTTCTATTAGTTTTATCTCAGCTAAACTATTTGCATGTTTTTAATCTAAAAATTACTTCCTGTAATAATAATAGTGTTGAGGTAGATTTAGAGTGGTTCTTCCATCACACTCAACCAGCACTCACACTGAAAATGCCACAATGGGGGCTTGCAAAAATGAAAATATTCTGCAATCAGATATTTTCAAAACAAACTCAGTAATCAAAATTATAAACTGAGACACAATTAGAGCCATTTAATTCATAAGAGCTAATGGTTCATTGACTTGTCAGGCATAGAAGCGCAACATGTGTTATTATAAAACACAATATATTTACAAAAGGTAAGGTTAATTTGCATTGATGTTACTTCTTGTTTGGCACCTAGAGGTTTTAAATTGTTAGCTAACTGCAAACTGATTTGGCCTTCTTAAAGTATATCTTCTTTCAATCAACAGTTGCTCTTTATTTTGCAGAGGCCAAAGGGTTTCTCAGAACAAGAATGACTGAGTCTCCTCGCAAGAACATTTTAGCGATGTATCTATCTTTGTTGATTGGCTTGGCCTTCTTTGTTCTACTTGACTTTGGAACTTCAGTCCACAGTTCTTTGACATTCTCCAAAACCATGTTACAGTGTCTGTCAAAAGCCTTCACTCTTCCAAGAAGTTTTCTGTTGTTTCGACAATTTATCAGAACCTGTGTGTTATTCTTTACTGACTGCATAAGCACTGACAATGGACCAGTATTAAATTCTTCTTCTTCCCTTTTAGCTAACTCCTCTGGAGTCATTTCTGACTTTGGTTTATTCATCAGCCTACAGATTAAAACCTCAATTTAAGTCAACTTAGTTATAAATACTTAAAAATCAAAAGTGGGAAAACCTAAAGAGTGCTCAGGTAACATGGGAGGCATCTACTCATGCAGCATGGCCTCTGACGAAAAGGTGGCTAGGGGGGGGGGCATGGCGTTCTCCGCTTCTTTGCAAAACAATAAGAGCTTTTTCAAAATCTTTTGTTATAGGTGTTCAATCTGGCCTTGCCCCTCTCCCCCCACTTTCCAACCTGTGTCTGAGCCCATGTACAGGGGTGAATCCCTCTGCTTTCAATTCTATGAACCTAAAGTTTGCAAAAAGTTTGTTTCCATCTCCCAGAAATCCTATCAGAACCAAAGCTGGAGACTTTGAAGAACCATATCTTTGGGATGGTATAAGATATCAAGCTGTAATTTTCAGGATGCTCCTATCTTACATATGAACATTGACACAAATTTTCATGCAAATCTGAGGTGGTGCATGTGGGACCCCTAGTCCACTTGGCATGGAATGACCTATTTCTATGTTTATAGCTTCACTTTGGTTTTAGAAGTGTGTTTTTGAAAAAACCTGACTTCAAGCTGAAACAGTAATCATCTATTCTTAAATAATGAGGCTTGATCTTCAAAACAAAAGTGAAGTGTGGGACTTAATCAATAGACTGTGAAATATTTGTTTATTTCTGGCCTGTTCAGTTTCAATTTTAATTTTTTATAATCAATTTTTGGTATACAATTTACAAAGATTTGACCACATTATAATCACGGCTCAAAATGATGTTGCCATTCATTGATCTGACAACATTTTCAAATGATGCAAATTTTCTCTGAAAAAATCTAAACTCATTAATTTCTCAGATGTTAGGGCACATTGTCAAGTAACAAATGCCAATTTAAACAAAATAAAAGAAACTGTAACTGAATATGTAACTGCACCATCAAAAACTGCATCTACAATTACCACAACAAAAAACAAACATAATATTATTCAGCAGAGAACTTACGACAAGATATGCTAAAGAATTACCTTTCTAAACCAAGATTATTTCATAAACAACGATTGCTGTGAATATAGTGCATTAAAATTGGACGTTAACTTTGCCTCCAAATTTCCATCCAGTTAAAAATAAAAAAAACCAAAATGTAAGGAACAATCTCATCTGTGTTGCTCTCATCTGCTACATTTAATTTTTTAGTCCTACTTGCTCTAGAACTTTGACATTTAAATGCTTTGAACCTCTATAGATAGAGTCCAAAGAAAGCGATGTACGTGTTTTGTCATTATATAGAGACCAATACAGAGAAATGAGCGGCTGCTTACCTCCAAAATATTGAAGCTCAGAATCAGTCTTGAATAATATAAATACATTTTCTATATAATAAATAACCATTTAAGCTAAAGCAATTATACTCACGACATTTTTTTCTTCCAATTTTACGATGTATGCAGATATTCTGAAGTGTCTTTATAAACGTTTCCTTCGCGTTTCCCCTTTCTTTAGGACTACAAATAGCTTCGTTGCCTCTCCTTCAAATCGAGGATGGGATGCATGCTTGCCGAAACAGCACAACACAACCACTTGTTTGGCCTAAAGCGTAGCGTAGCGTACTGACAACGTTTGCAGAGTTTGAAAGCTCTTAAAATTTCCGCAGCAAGTGTATAACAAAATGTCTTTGGCAGATGAGCTGCTTGCCGACCTTGAAGAGATAGATGGCGACGACGATGATAGGAGAATTGGGGAGGGAAATGACTTGGAACCTGAACATGGGATGGAAACTGACGAGCCAGATGACAAAATGGTCACAACTGGGTCTGTGACAACAGTAGCAAAGTTAAGGGACAGTGATCGATTAAAAAATGTATTAGGGAAAATGGAAGAATTTTTGCAAAATCCTAGATCTAGAGAGTCTGTTTTGGGGCCTGTTGAAATGGACCCAGAATATTTGTTGATTGTTGAAGCAAATAACTTGACAGTGGAAATAGACAATGAACTAATGATTATACACAAGTATTGTAGAGATCATTATTCTAAGCGATTTCCAGAGCTTGAGTCACTTGTGCCAGGGGCTTTGGATTATTTAAACACAGTCCATGCCCTTGGAAATGACTTAGAGGCAAGCAAAATTGAAGGTTTGGAATTCTTGCCGGCTGCGACTAGAATGGTTGTCAGTGTAACTGCATCTACAACTCAGGGAGAGATACTTGATCAGACTGAAGTCAACCGTTTGGACGAGGCCTGTCTAATGGCAATAGACCTTACTGATGCAAAGATAAAAATTTTCCAATATGTTGAATCAAGAATGTCATTCATTGCACCAAATTTATCGACTATTATTGGTGCCCCCACTGCTGCTAAAATAATGGGAATTGCAGGAGGGCTTACTGTGTTGTCCAAAATGCCAGCCTGCAATATTCTTCTTCTTGGATCTCAAAAGAGGACACTAAGTGGATTCTCTTCTACAAGCATCCTCCCTCATACTGGTTTCATTTACTTTAGTGATCTTGTACAGGTAATATTGTCATTGCTTTATATTTTATGTATAACTATATGAATATTTAATATTAGATACCCCAACTTTTTAGTAATTTTCTATATATAAACTACGTTGATAATTACATTACAACTTTTTCATTTGAATTGATTATCAAAGTTCTCATCGTTTTTAGAAGAAACATCATTGAAAATATCAAAGTTGTTGCATTTTGCAAGAACTATTCACTATTGGTCATTATTGATGTTATGTATGAAGATGTAAAAACATTTAGAATATATACCTTGTTACTGTTTTGACCTATTTATTGAAAACAAATTTGATTGCCAGTAAACTAATCCCCGACACATGAATTTTGTGACACATGAATTTTTCAGGAAATGGAAACATGATGTAGAGTTAGAAGGTCTTTTATAGTTTATAGTGGAAGTGAATTTGATATTTCCAGTGTTCAAAAAGAAAAAGCTGACCATTATAGGTAGAGTTAGCCTTTTTGTTAAGCACTCAGGTCTTTATAGAAAATTTTCCATTTTTATGAGCTTTAAGGTAGCAATTCTAGATTATATATTGTTATTGGGCATCTAGTTTTTAAAACAATTTAAGAAATTTCTAGGGTATTTTAATGCTAAAATTAGCATATGAATAATTTAGGAACTAAAGTAATGTGAGAGGGAGTGACTTGTTATGAAGAATTATGTTCTTATGCAAAATGTTCATCTTTTAAGCTTAAAAATAGCCATTTATTGACAAATGAGCCATTAGGATCTTATAAATTTCCTATCTCTCATCAACAGGGTGTACCCCCTCATTTAAGAAGAAAAGCAAGTAGGTTGGTTGCAGCAAAATGCTGCTTAGCTGCAAGGATAGACAGTTTTCATGATAGCTTAGATGGTAGCCTAGGCCAAAAGTTTTTAGAGGAAATAGAGAAAAAGTTGGACAAAATGATGGAGCCACCCCCAGTTAAAGAGGCAAAGGCTCTTCCAAGACCTGATGACCCTGTTAGACAAAAAAGGGGAGGAAGAAGAGTCAGGAAAATGAAGGAAAAATTTGCAGTGACTGAAATGAGGAGGCAAGCAAATAGGATGAAGTTTGGTGAACTAGGTGAAGATGTTTATCAAACTGATATTGGATATGGCATTGGTGCATTAGGAAAAGATGGAAGTGGAAAAGTTAGAAATCCTGCAATGGACAAAAAGACCCAAGTGTCAATTTCCAAGAGGTTGCAGGTTAGTCACATTTATTTTATAACTGTAAAATATACATCAAGTGCTGCAAGAATTCAGAAGGCTCTATTTCACCAATTTGAGCTTATTTGATTGGGCAACACTGGCAAATGAACTCATTAAGGGGGTAATCCTGCTTTGGATAGATTTTATTATTTTGATAGATATTAGGTTTACTCTTTTTAATCTTTTTAATTTTAATATTAACTAATTATAACATTTTTATTTCCATTATCTTTATCGTAAGGATGCTAAATCACCAGAAGATACTTAAAATTCAAGGAACTTAAATTCACAAATGAAGCTGAATTAGTAAAAAAACTGTATTTTATACCTTCAGAGAAATCTAGCTGCAATGGGACAGTCATATGGTGGCAAGTCAACTGTAAGAGGACAGATGTCAGTACGAAATCAGATATCAGCCAAAAGCCAAGTAGCAGGCACTGCATCCAGTGTAGCTTTTAGTGCTGTTGATGGTCTAGAAATTGTCAACCCACATGCAGCAGAGAAACGAGCACAGGAAGCAAATGCAAGATACTTTTCTAATCAGTCAGGGTTTCTCAATGTTGATAAGAAACCAAAGAAATGACAGATTAAAAATCTTCTTGCTTCCTTTTGTACATTCTAATAGTAACGTATTTACCAAAAGTTGTGTTTCATATCTTTCTGCAAAATATTTGGGTACTTAGATTTCAACATTACATTTTTACTTTTTCAACATTACATTTTTACTTTGTTTACATGTTCTGAACTTCAAGACTCAAATATTATATTAAGAAGTTTCAAATAGCACTGCTAAACAATTTTTTCATTCTTAGCTTCTTCAAAAAGTCTTGTCTGGTAACTTGGAGATTCCAGATTTTGCAATACTTGTTTGAGAGAATAAACAGAAGATCAGTGTTGACTATGAGGTGCTGTTATTCGCACCTAATTTCTAATGTGTTATTAATAAACCAAGTTCACAAAATCACAAAATCCAAGTTAGAAATGGCAGGTCATGTCATTTTATTGAACCATATTGAGCAAGTTGATCATTTTTTACAATATTTCCATTTTAGCAGTTTATTAAATTTTGCATAAAGATGTATATGAATTAGTGATAATTGTGTGTGACATGTCTTTTCTCTGCAAAGGATTGAAACTTAAATGAATCAGATGGTTTTCTGCAGCATATTTTTTCATTGAAAATTTTGAAAAACTTTGAGAGTTCCATTCATAGAAGAATCAAGAAAGATTTAGTACAGTGAGTTTTATACTTATCTTGTAAAAGTGTGTTTGATTCTTGCTAGTCTTTCACATGTTGTTACAACAGTGTATCAAGCTAACTCGAAAAATATAAAACATTATCATTTCATTCTCTTGACATTCAAAACATTACCAGCAACATATCATTTCCATTTTTCATGTAGAATTGCAATCAATGACAAGAATGCGAAATTCCTAAGATCATTTCTATCAATAGAACATTATAATCTGAAATTCGCGTCTGAAGAAAATGTTTGCAATTTTCTTAAAGAATAATTATGATTCTTCTAAAAACTGCTGAATAATCGTGAACTCTTTTGCTGTGTGACGTTAACCTTTGGGAATATCGGCCCATACTAAATAAATAGTTATTGGATAATTTTGCAAAATAATTACAAGTTTCTGCCAAAATCTGCCAATTACCTTTGAAAATTGTTCTTTGGTCTGACAATATTCGCCAACCTCCACGTAGATCGGACGATTTTTAAGCTGTTTCCCACAATTTCGCATGGGTGTGTCGCAATCAAAAACAAAATCAACAACTCTGAATACTGCTTTTAAGAAGTCATAGATACATAATTGCATCTAACTCTTAAAAAAGTTGCCATTAAATGTGTCCATGTCTCGGAACTGACAAATTTCATGTTTATTCGTCGTTCACTTAAAAAGTTTTTATCAATACAAAGGCATACGACCGTAAGTTCCTCCGAAACTCTAAAATAAAAATCTGGCCAGACTTTCACAAGGTGTTCCTTGACCAACATGAACTTGTCAATTGATAACGATTGGGAAAGGAAAAATTTTCTCTTTTTGCGTGCCAAATTCAGACTGATGTTTCATTTAAAAAATGCATTCTACAATCAAAAATGATTTCAACAACTTTGAAGAATGAAGTTAATTATAGACAAGGTTTACCACTGGTGTCTGCCAAAATGCGTACGAATGTCTTCTTCAATGTTAATTTGACAGGCAACTTCGTCTGGTCTTTAGTCTCCTTTTAAAACGATTCTTTTCTACAGAGGAGTATTAGCTTCTTAGCTATGTTTTAAGGAAAATGTCCTACACCTCCATAATATGTGACTCGAACCAAATTAGAAGTCGCGTTTATACAAATTTGTTTGCTTTTTTTGGTAGAATCTTATTTAAAGCTTGAAGTCAATTTGAAATGGCTATTAGAATTGTCAAAATCTGCACCTGTAATGAAATGTGTATTTTTCAATGCCTGATTTGACTTTTGCTTGTCCGTATCGACAGTTCTCGAGAACACTTGTTCAGTAGGGTGCACGTCAGAGCGACGTCTCGGGTTGTGGAAATCCTTTCGATGCTTGTTCTTCATGCTGTAGCGTTCCATCATACTGTCCTCCGTAGTTGCGTCATAGCTCTCAAATGCAAAATTGTTTATACACAGTGGTCCCATGGGAATGGAGAAATCGGCTGGCTCATTGAAATCGTTCATGACATTTGAATTTCCAACTGCATGTGGCAGTTCGAATGCTTCAAACCACGATAGGCTATTTTCAGCATTACTGTTCCATTTCCTTGCCCTAAGATAGTAAAGATTTTATTTCATATAACTATGCTATCCTAGTCAAAATACAGTAGTACTGAAATTAGAGGCCCATAGAAGTAGGACTTTCAAGGACAAGATTCAAGGTAGCAATTTTGAGTCAGTCTACGGTTTTAATGTTTCAGGAAAGACTCGGTCTATCTGTAAAGTTAGAACAATCTCATTACGATCATGATCTTAATCATTAATATCAACCAATCATTACAATCAATCGACTAATCAGTCAATCAACTAATTAATCACTCCAACCAATCAACAGATCAATACAGTGACCGTAAACAAACCGTTTTCGTCGATTCTGTTTTTTCCAGAGGCAAACAAGAACAATAAGTGTACCAATGAAAAGCACTATAATAACTGGAATTAGAACTGTTATCATCCACCCTCGATCTGAAAAGAAAGTTTCATTTGCTTAGATTTGAATTTTGAATTTCAAAGGCAAATTGGCAAGTCCTATAACTTTTAAATGCCTGGCAGTTTTATCTGAAATTAAGAATAGCGTAAAATACAACGATATGAAGGCAAATTCAGCTGGTATCTTGTTCAAAAAATTGAAAAAAAGTCCTGTCTAGTTTATAATTTTTTGGGTAGCATGATATAGCCTACAAACGAAATGATCCTGCACTTTGGAAGTGCATTGATTCTTTAGATCATTTTGATCACACCACAGAAATACACAATTCATTACATTACCTGGATTTAATGCCATTTTTGTAATTTCATTCGCATCCTTGGTCTTTACTGAACTGAAATTTGGTCTGATGGTGACATGCGCTGCACTTTTTGCAAAGGCGTACAGGTTTTCACTCGATGTTGAGATGCTTAAAGTTACCGGCATTGTTTTAAAACTAATGTTGAAAAGACTTTCCGGTTCTGTGATGGATGAAAGCGTCTGCAAAAGTTCTGCCGTCTTTTGGTATTGATTTCTACCTTGCAGAGGAGCAAATGATGGCAGAATCGAAGTCGACATATTTTCGAATCTACTCACGATCGAACTGTCTCTTAAAATCTTAGTCTGGCCAAGCCAGCTTGTGCTAAGGTCGTTTCCAGTTCTCCTGCTCCACATCGGATTTACAACAAGGGCCGTGAAACCAAATGAGCAAACAGTTCTTATGCCTCCTTCTGTGATAGAAACTTCGAATTTTTCAGTAACGCTCTTCCCATTCATAATATATATCTGCTCCTAAAACAAAAATTAATCTTTACACTGGGTAAAAGAATATTACCCTTGAGATAAATTTCACTTAAAATTCAATAATTTCCACAAAAAGGCAAAATCTCATTTTTGAGACGTTTGGAAATAAACGAGACATTAAATTTATTCTCCGCCGTCCATTTCTTGTGCATTATGCCAGGTAATGCTAATCCAGATAATTAAGTATGAAACCAAACAAATTCGTTAATTTTAAAAGCCTTAGACATATTGATAGCTGGAACATGTAGGCCTATTCAAATGCTGTTCAACTGCGCAGGAAAAAGAGGCTACAAAAATTTTGCTGTTTGGTGATTTCATATTGACCTTGTCGAGAATAATTTTAATGATTTTACTAGAAACATATTTTGAAAACTTCCAAAGTTAAAAGATTAGCTCAATAATTTGCAGCTTAGAATAATGATTGTGAGTCTGTAGGAGAGTGAACGATAACTGACCGCGTAAACGCTACCTTCGTAAAGGGAGTCATTATGAATTATTCATTTGTGCTGGCTGGCATATGTTTATTACATATGTTAGTATGGAGTTAATAAGATGAGTAACTTACCATCAATACACTGCAAGGAATTGTAAAATGGCTGATCAAGTAACCCTAACGGGTCATAATGCGCCATTCCTTGAAACATTTGCAATCAGGCTGTGTATGCTGTCCTTTAAAGAAGCATGTGCAAATTTCAACTGACCTGCTCGCGCTCCAGAGAGGGTCATGAATCTTTAATCATGTTACTTCTGCTGTACACAACTTTATCTAGTGGCCTAACTTGATAAGACATTTAATAAACTACGAATGTCTTCCAAGTTATAGCATTTTCCAGCTTAAAAGGCATGCAAACAGTGTTTTCAATTAATAAAGTGCAAAATGCTTTTATACAGAGGTAATAATCAAGATCCACTATCCAGCCAACTCAAATTGAACTACATCTTGAAATACGCATTAGCTGTTCGCTTTAATTTCGTGTGGAATTCGTCGCGTGGCAAATCTATGGCAGCCTTCAACTACATCCAACTCGTCACCGATATTTTTATGTTCTTATGAAAACTATGAAAGACCTTTTTAAGTTTTTTATTTATCTTTGCTTTGTGATATTTTGTATCGTCATACTTGAATTCTTCATATTCGTGTTTCTGCAACGGCAACACCTGCGCGTCAATCAGGCTGCAAATTCAAATAATATTTTCCGCTTTCTCTTGTTTACTGCCCGTATTCACAAGTCACCAGCTTTTCATGAAAGATCAATGTATCGCTAACAATTCCAAGAATTCTTTGTATTTTGTTCAGTAAGTTGGTCGAGGATCTGTTACCACACAAAAAAGAATAAGCTTTTAGAAATTGTTATCCTGGACTTTATAGGATATTGTAGCGAGTTGAATTATTTATATCCGCAAATTGCAAATTGCTTACCTTCATATCTGCAAAATTCTGAAAGTCATAACTAAATCACATCTTACACCTGCACTGTAGCAGACGAAAAGCAAGCTCAAACACTGTCGCAACGTATGTTTTAAATATGGAGAAAAGGGTAGAACATAAACAGATCAACATGTTCATATTTATTTTATTTATTTCATCTTTGATTTGTTTAGAAGGGTTGCCCTTCAAGAGAAGTTGTTTTTCAAGGGACCCTCCATTAAAACTAATTACAATATATAATTAAAATACTAAATAATAAAAACCAAAATAATAACATTGAGTCATGATAAAATGGCTTGGGTATATAATATAAACAGCAAAAATGTGCAAAAATCGCTGAGTCATGATTTTCATGACTGGGATGCTATTGGTTGACCTGGATCTGGTCACATGAACTCACCTCGTACTGATTGACAAAACAATTTCTATCAATGACGCATTGTCAATAACGGATGCAAATATCATATGAAACAGCAGCGATCACGCCGAATCCAAACAACCCCCTATAGAGAAGGCCTATTTAAGGCTGGTTTTCATATATCGTAATTCGTCGGCGATGATCCCCGACGCAGCTTCCCGATGGTCTATGACAATCTGCGATGGTTTATGACATATGAAAACCGGGTCATCGGGAACCATCGGCGATCATCCCCGATCATCGCAAAATTCAAAATTCAAAGAGAACAATAGATCAGGAATGTTATGTCTAAAGTGAGGTCATTTTCACTAAAGCTAGGGTAACTGTTTCGCGGAAAACTGCTTTCGATAGTACAGGAAACAGAAAGGCCCAGAAAGGGTGGTGTTATAATTCCTAGTCTAAGTTTGCCTTATTTTTTATGGTGAATCATCAGTTATGCCATGATCATTATATAATCCACTAAACAAAATCTTCCCCAGGAAAATCAGACTTGAATTTGCCTCCCTATTTTTTATTTTTGTTGTTGCAATACTGACCTCTTCTAAAGCAATCTTTTCCTGAGGGGTGCAGGGTGAAAGTTTTTGTATTTTTGTAATGAATTTCTATTTGGAAAATATCCCGAAATATCCTGTGAGGGCACGTGCATCCTCTTCCTCATTGGAATACATCAGTCAATCTTTTGATTCTATTTTCTATGCTTTCTTTAAGCTCAAATAAATGATCATATTATCTCTCTGCTCACCTGAAGAAATAATCGCTGTCCAACAGTCTCATTTCCTGCACAAGCGTTTCAAACTGGCCGAACTGTTTGCGAGCAGAAAATATTTTCCGACCCAGAATCTCTTCTTCCTGTATTTCTTGCCGTCTTGGACATAACAGGAAGGCTATTCCATAGTTTAGCTCCCCGGAAAGAAAAGAATTTTTGTCCATTTGCTGATCTTTTTTTGGCAATCTTAAAGGCATTTGACATGCATGAGTTACAGCGAGTTCAAAAATAACTTAGGCCAAACTGATCAGAGCACGCGCAAAAGAAATGTATTGAAAACCGCTCACGTGAAACCACTGCGCACTGCTCTAGGCTTTCACCGATTTGCAGAAAGGCGGAAACTGTTCACGTATTTTTCTCTGTGCGCAATTTGATTGGTCAACCATCGTGGTCGAGTGGCTGTAAGCCACTTTTTCTTGCGTCAAATGCCTTTAAATCAGTCTCAGTGTCCTGGAGGCTACGGGAGGAGCATGCTGAGTTTTTGGTGAAGAGGTTACACAAGTATTGAGGAGCCAAATCATAGAGCGACTTGAAGACCATTGTTTTAGTTTTATTGCCAATGAGCTGAGCACTTCAATGTTCTTCCTGCCCAACTCTGCAACAAGTGGTCTGCTTAGGGTATCAAAGCTGCTATTTGTTATGATCCTAGCAGCACGATTTTGAAGTTTTTGTAACTGGTCGATGTCTGTAGACCCAGCACAACCCAAGACACAACAACAGTATCGACTTATATTTTACCTATGTATGAACATGAACATTTACCATTATGAAACATTATCCTTTCAGTGGTTCCTAGTTCTCTGACCGCGCACCACGTTTTTAATTAGTTCGATTATTAAGATGGCAGATATTTTTATGTTAACATTTGTTTATGTTGAATGCGTTATATTACCAATAATCCAATGAGTTTTCTCTAAGTTTTACCTCCGTCATGAGTACAGATTTAACACTTGGAATCTATTTGATGAGTCTTCAAAACACGAGAGCTGGTATTATTAATTTTGTGGGGCGTGGGATGATGATTGAATGCGAGAGGATCTTTTTGGTGATGTAGATAATGGATTAAAGATGATGTGATCGCATATTCTCATTTGATGGTGTGATGATGACATAATTGAAAACAGAAGTTTGACAAATTGGAAAGAAATCGTCAAAATTCTTCAACTGCAGCTCTTTTAGAATATCAGGAAAGTCTCACGAAAAAGGAATGGGCACCTTCAAGTGTAACACACTTACCAGAAAGACTTGTATAGTTCTCCCTGTTTCTAATTGATGATAACTTCAGTTCATTTACATATCGATATGCATATTATTTAATAAATCAACTAGATTTCAGCGTCTCAGACTAACATTTAATCATGTTGGTAGTTTGAATTACAATTTTTCCTCACTCTGCAATAGACAATTCATGCAGACATAAATTGTAGGTATAGCTTGCGAATTTTACTCAATCATTCGCAATTAGCGAAGCAATTACAAGAATGAAAGTCATACACTAACCAAGTTAATTACATAAGTTAATTAATATATTTGAATCGAGTGGCCAATCTAACTTTATGTTTTCTAAAACCCTAATGGTTACCATAATCAACGAAATAACCTTGAGTTTTACTTTTTGAAAGGGGGCATGCCCAGGGATGGCACCACCGGGGGTGCTTGGGGGCAAGAGCCCCCCCCAAAATTCATTGAACCCCCCGTCGGTACTTCAATTTTTGAAAAATTTAAGCAATGTCGGCACTTTCATAACTTACACTTCGTGATTTTTTTTATTTTTTTCATTGTTTGATTTTTTTTCAATTTATTTTTCATTTTTTGAACTAGATTTACCACAGCAGATGGTGTTATATTACATTTTAGTGGGTGGTTCATTCACTGTCGGCACCCTGACATTACAGCCCCCCAGCATTTCTTTTCTGGCACCATCCCTGGGCATGCCCTTCGATACATCTAACCGATCCTATGCACCCATTTCTCAAGGTGGTCCCCAATTTTCACTGATTCCTGCGCATCTTGTCATACTAATCCCGCCTTGCTTATTATGCAATAATCTTCAATGAAATTTGCATGGTTAACATTTCTTCTGCGGTGCTGGAAAGCAAGATGTTATGATTTCACCGAGAATCGAATAAACACTATTGTTCTATTAATCTAGCAAAAATCTAACGAATTCGGCAAAAATGCAACAAAAATGGGAAGGATAAATAAGACTTGGAGGTATTTACAGATTTATCTTTTCACTTGTAATGAGCGTCGATCATGAATGTGTAAGAACCAGCCATTGCTTGATGACAACAAAGAGCAGACGCGTTTCCATATGTTAATGTTGTCTGTTCAATCCTACCCAAAGTAGCAAGGGACATCTGAGGCAGTTTGAACCCTATTAAAGGCTTGCTGGCATTGAATCGCTAATCCCCTGTTCGCTACAAAGTCTTGGCGGGGTAGCTGAATGTAGATAATCGGTAGAAAAAAGTGGGTATTTGTTGAAGTCTCGTTAAGGCTTGTTTGTTGGGTCCATAATCTTGTAAAACAGGGGAATCTCCACATACAAGCCCCGCTATGCAATGACAAAATTGAGATATTCCTCCGGTAAGATATAAGATATTTCCGAAGTCTTTTCTAACCTTTTCCTGCAGATAAAGCTCGTTTGAGTTTTGTAAGAAAAAGTTTAACCTCATCAAGTTCTCATTATCAGCTCCTCTTCCCCAGTTCTCTCAGTTTGCAAGCTTTTATTCTTCTCAATCTGATGACACAAATAAATAAATCTTATGATTAGAGCTGTCATATTGATTAAGCTAGTATTATTTTCATGGAAATATGCATTGAAACCAAAACAGTACTATTTGTTAAGTTAAGTCGTTGATACTTCTTTGGAAACGTTTTTCACTGAAATGATCTAAAGTGAGTCAAATTCAAACAATAACATAACAATAGAGAATGATCGCTATAAGTGCACTAAAGAATCCGCTACAATCAGTACGTGAAAAAGTAAAATCAGTGATAGTTCGTTGAAGTTTAATCAACTGCAAACATGTTTTGCTAATCAACTAAAGTTTTATTGCCTGTAGATGACGTTGGTCTGACGCTCGATTCCCATCCTGGATTGACGGTGTTTTGCTTGAAGACTTTGCCGATAAAAGGTAAATCAAGGTTGCGTCTGAATTTTGCATGCAGGAACGAGTAAATGATGGGATTGCACAAAGTTGACAACTTTGCAAACACGGCTGAAATTGTGCCCAGGTACTTCGGCACAGTTGCAACGTGCTTGAAGTAGGATGACCAAAAGGAGATGACGGTGTATGGCGTCCAAGACACGACAAAAGCAGTTGACATGACAATTGCTAGTTTGGTGTGGCGTTTCTCCGCTTGCACGGTCTCCATCATTGCCTCCATCTGCATTCCGGCCATTTCGACTGCACGTTTCTGCATTTGGCGTAGCTCCCTCTTCACGGCACTAAAAGCAAAGAGCATCATTCCAACGGGCAAGATGTAGCAGAACACGTACAGGGCTGCCACGTAGCTTTTGTCGCTGGCAGATTTGCCATTCCAGTTGATTGAGCATCGAAGATTGTCGTCCTCTAGAGCGTAGCTTGACCAGCCAAGAAATGGAACAACTGCCCAGAAAAACGAGAACAGCCAAGGAAAAACGTTAGACGCTACGACGAATTTCTGGCTTCCGTGATACACTGTTGAAAAATAGGGCTTGCAGATGGAGATGTAGAGGTCAAATGCAACGACAGCCAGGTAGTTGATAGACACTAAGCCGAGGAATGTTATGAAGAATCCTGAAGCCTGAAAGAAATAGACAATGATTCATATCGCAATGAGCAATGATGTATTACAAATGTTCACTTCCAGGGTGGAAAATTATTCGATAGAGGATAGAGGTTCAATTCGAGGATTTTACGGTACAACGCCATACAGAGATGCCTAGTTTAAAACGAAGGATCCAAATTTTGAAAAAATTGCTCAAAAACTATTTAAATGTAAAAGTAGATATCAAAGCTTCAGCTAGCAATATTATCGTCCAGCACTTAACCACCAACATCGTCCAGGAGTATCTCTTTCTCATTGCATTATAACCCTCAGCTTAATGGAAGCTGGAAAGTTTGGCAAGAGCTGACTAAAAAATGTAGCCCCCTCATCCATAAGCTGCCTTTGATTATAAACGACAGCAAAACGTGCCAAAAACAATTATTATCGAATAAATATACAGTATTCAGAACTATCATATTGAATAGCTATATATTGGAGAAATAAATTGACCAATTAACAGCATTAGGTGATTTCTAGGAAGCCGTTTAAAAGGTTTTGTTGAGGAGATAAGGGACACGGCAAAACCAACATTTATAAAGAGAACGACCAAGTTATTTTCATAGTTCTGGTTACCGTGAAGCCTGGATCTGCTTTATCTCTTCAAAGGTCTGCCATGAGCATTTAAGTATCAAATATAGGAAAGTATAAAAGCAAAATGAGGTGAAGACTTAAAGTCGCAGTTGGTTTACGTAATTTCATTTTTATTCGACTCGGCATTTTAAGCAACTTGTTAGAAATATACATATAAAGATTGAATTACGCATTTGACCCAATAGTAATATTCACAAAACTAATGAAGTAAATGTAGCTGTTAAAGATGGTTAATTTTATCTAAAAATAGCTGATAATAGTATATGCCTTGCATGATACCCTACCTTACAATAGGAGTGACTTAACGTCCATGACCCTTGCTGAGACGAGAATATTTCGAGAGGGTAGCCAAGTGCACACTGAAGAACGTCACTGATTGCCATACCGATGATATACATATCCTTCGCAATTAAACGTGATCTTAATCGACAAAATGCGTATAATACAATCGCATTCAGCAGACAAGAAACAAAATCTGTCAAACTCAAAGCAACTACTAGTATAATGGAATACATTGTGCTGTATTTAATGCTCTCTGTTTAAGACGTTCCTTTGATTTTATATGCTTCTTGCACTTTGTTTTGCATAATTCATTACATTTATCAATATGCAAGTTGTCAAGTACACTGGTCTTTCTAGCACAGCATGTTAGCCAATTTTGCTTGCAGGTTGAAAAAGTATGAGTGACCTAACCTAACTGAAAACAAAATTTTTGATTAAAGTCTGCAATATCTAAAGCTGGAAATTCGGGAAAGAAATTCCTGTTGAGAATTAGCACAATCATATGCAACTGCGACACACATTAGTAATCTTCTTCATCAATGGTATGTCGTATTATAGATAATTACAGGCATCTCACAAAAAGAAACCGTTTCGTTTCTTCATTATTTCGATCATCTTTGGTGTTCACCATCGTTATCTGTGATCAGTGTCATTGGGAGGTTGTCGCTTTACTTTCTACTTTGTCATGCATGACTTTCACGTCATTTAATCCTGACCAACAAAAACAAGCAGTTGAGTTAATATTTTCAAGGAAAAGGATTGGAATTGATCATCCAAAGATACTGTTTAATAACATCCCAGTGAAGATAGTCAATGAACATAAACATCTTAGGGTTATCTTGGATTCAAAGCTTTCTTTTTGCTGCTCACATCAAATCAGCCATCTCTATGTGCGACCTCCCCTGGATTATGGGGATGTTATACACCATATCCCGGCTAAAATGTGCCAACTCAGTCAGAATACTTTTTACCAAGTCTTATGGAAAGGATAGAGTCTGTTCAGTATCAGCCACGTAGCTGCAGGGAGGCACGGCACGGGGGGGGGGGGAGGCTGTGCAATGAACCCTTTTTCAAAATGATATTTAGTCCAAACATATATGTTTGTTAATATCTGCTCTCTTGTTTTAAATCCTGCCCCCCTCAGGTATGGCTCTTGCTCGAGTTTGCCCACCATAGCCGACATCTACAGCTACGTGGTTGGTTCAGTATTCTGCTGCTCTAGCTATAACTGGTACATGGGGGGGGGGGGAAACTTCGCGACAAAAATTGTATGCAGAGCTCGGCTGGGAATCATTAAGTTCCCATAGGTGGAGCAGATTTACTTTGTTTTGCAAGATTGTAAATGATTTCACCTCCATTTAGATGATGGATCTAATCTCTCAGCTTCATCAGTCACATTACTCTCTTTGCAGTCAGGACGTCGTAGGGCAAATAATGGCAAGAACAGGAAATTCAAATCTAGTTTCTATTCTCACTGTTTATCTGAATGGAACAATAGTGAACCAGAGCTTAGACTTGCACCATCCGTCGCCATTTTCAAGGAAACGTTTTTGTCAATTATTCACCCCATTGCAAAGTCTCTCTTCAGAGTTCATGACCTAATAGGTTTACCCCTTCTTACTCATCTTAGAGTTGATGTAGGGAAATTAAACTTTCACAGATTCAAAAACAATTTTAGGAATACTTTAAACCCAATGCGCCCTTCGAATGATGGCATTGAGGATGCGGACCATTTTATGTTGCTTTGCCCTTTTTTCGATGCTCAACGACAAGATCTTCTTGCTGGAGTCTTTGACATATTACGACCTCTTGGACCTACAAACCTGTCAAATAAGGCTCTAACTCAGCTTTTACTATATGGCAATGAAAATTTCCCTTATGGCGTCAATAGAGACTTTTTCAACTTGACTCTAGAATTCATCCGCAATGCTAGTCGGTTTGAATAAGGTCGTTTCAATTTAAAATGTACACAACTTAACCATTTTTTTACCTAAAACGTATTTTTACTTCTCATTTTTATATTTATGTGTATATATGTGTTAATGCCCTTGTGGTAGACACAGCCTTTTGTCTCCCGGGGGGTTTCGTCCCAGTAGTATTGCAAAGTAGTTCTTATTAGTAGTGTAGACAGTAACATGTATTGTAACTTTTTATTGGATTATATAAGAAAATGCATGACTGAGCTTAAATATTTCAGGCTTTGGTTTTCAGTTTTTTCAAAGATCATAGCATACCTTTTTTACATTCATTTCAATATTTTATTCCAGTGCGAAAGAGTCAATTGAAGTCAATCTTATTGAAAAAACCATAAATAACTCCCCTGCAAGATGAAAAATACGTTCTCGATCACTAGACGACTGCAAACTGAAAACAGTTATCTGTCATCAATTGAGTCAATGGAACAATAATGCAGGCTCACTAGCCTTACGGAAAGTTAAAAGCTAATCAAAATTCAGAGGTCCAATGAGCTACCCTAATCAAAATTCGATCTTAGAGAGATGAGAAATAAAAATATTTTTCTGCCGACTAGGAGGGCAAGCAACTGCAAAGCAACTGTGATGCAAAATCTAAACCGCAGCGAGGCTAACAAATGAATTTAAACTCTGAATCGCAATCAGGGTCGTCAGTATACAAGAACTGTTCATTTGAATTCATTTCCTTCAAAACATTACGTTACTTATTGAAACTTATAAAGGAAAAGCAGTGGTACAAATGAAGTTCATATGCTATGCGAGAAAAAATATTCAAGAAGAAAGCGCTTGTATACCGAAGACAAGTGCACTTTCAAGAGGAGTACCGCACGGTTCGGCATTAGGGCCCTTCTTTTCCATGTAACTTTTCATTCAGATTCCAAAATTCTGATTTACGAAATTATTAAACTTTGAAAAGCCCAGAACTGGGTTCTTTTCAGAAGCAAGGCTCTTTTGTTTTTTAAAGTCTCTATTTTAGACGATTGTCGCCAACACTGCATCTGCGATGAATCACACCACATAAACCTTCTTACTAAGTGGCGGTCTGACGTTTTTACCAAAAGGCTGAATGCTTGTAACATCCCAGTCTTTTGTTCAACGATGTTTACAGCTGGGAAGACATTTTAGAGCTTACAGTTTTCTTTATTAGGAATCCATTCTATCATCATATACTGAGACCATGCTGTTTCCAATAAACTATATAAAGTTTGTAGGCCTTTCACCGTTAGACGCAATTAGATTATACACGCTTTTCAGACACATGGCTGATTTTATGAAACTGCTTCAAGGAATCATAGATTCTGAGGTTTTCAATACAAACACGTACAATTTCTATTCTTTGACCAAAAAAGTTTTTCCTTGATTTCATTTCTATTCTTCCAATGGCTAATCCTTGAAACTATCTTCATGTTTTTGCGCCATGACAAAATTTCTTTTGCATCAACAATCATACGGTAACAAGATCAAATGAGACTTCAGAAAATGAAAACCTGCATGTTTACCCATATAGATAGTAGTTTCAACAGTTAGTAAATGTAATAACACTCATAGACAGAGTAGCTTTAACATTTGCCTGTCGATCGCATTAACTAAACATGAAACACATAGTAGCAACTTAGAACCGTCCTGTTCTTTACACCAAAAGAGTAATTTCTAATATATGCATGTAAAAAAATCTTACCTTGCAAGAGGTGACGTTGAATTTCCATTGGCCATGTTGTGAAGAGTATATTTCAAGGGGATAGCCAAGAAGACACTGGAGTATATCGCTAACTGCCATCCCTACCATCAGAATATCCTTGAACGTCAGTTGGCTTTTAATTTTTGCAAAAGTGTAAATTACAGCTGCATTTATTAAAACAGCAAATACATCAGTTATGCTAAGTAAGACGACAGTTATTGCTGACATTTTAGTGGAAGTTAGAGAAACGACTTAGCTGTCGCAGAACCAGCATCTTTATAAAAGCAGGGGCTTTAATTATTCATAACCTCGAGGCAAAATACTGCCTAAGCATTTTCGCAGTGAACCAGGAAATAGAATCACTGGCTTATAGAAGACCGACATATTGGAACAGGTAATAAAGATCTTATTCATCTGATTCTCTGATGCCGAAGATTATATAACTTTTGCTAATGCTTGGAAGGCATCGATTGATTAGATCAGCTAATCAAGACATCATTCATGCATCTAAAATCCTTCCTAAGTAATAAATTTCCCTTCATAAGTATATGCAAAAGCTGTATCTAGTCCTCCGTTTATAACTTTTCGACGTCTAGTCTTTTAATTTACGAGCAAAGAAACACAACAGACCTAAGGCCTAGATCCAATTTAGTTTACAGTCTTTGGCAGAAATGATCTAAACCACGATCCTTGTTAAGCCTCCATTTAGTAATTAGTAACATTTCCACGATAAGAAAGTCATAAGTAACCTTTCTATATCCCTTCTCTTCTAATATCTGCCCTCTTTCTATATATTCTTCATTGGCGATACAATAAAAAAGACTGCTGATCAGGAAACTCCAAAGTCATCAGTAACCTTTCTATATCCCTTCTCTTCCAATATCTGTCCTCTTTCTATATCTTCTTCATTGGCGATACAATAAAAAGGACTGCTGATCTGGAAACTCCAAAATCATCAGTAACCTTTCTATATCCCTTCTCTTCCAATATCTGCCCTCTTTCTATATATTATTCATTGGCAATACAATAAAAAGGACTGCTGATCTGGAAACTCCAAAGTCATCAGTAACCTTTCTATATCCCTTCTCTTCCAATATCTGTCCTCTTTCTATATCTTCTTCATTGGCGATACAATTAAAAAGACTGCTGATCTGGAAACTCCAAAGTCATCAGTAACCTTTTTATATCCCGTCTCTTCCAATATCTGCCCTCTTTCTATATATTCTTCATTGGCAATACAATAAAAAAGACTGCTGATCTGGAAACTCCAAAGTCATCAGTAACCTTTCTATATCCCTTCTCTTCCAATATCTGCCTTCTTTCTATATATTCTTCATTGGCGATACAATAAAAAAGACTGCTGCAGGAGTGGCGGCATGGGGGGGCAAGGGGGGGCTTTAGCCCCCCCTAGATTTTTGTTAGCCCCCCTGTCGGCAGCCAATCAATTTTTGCTTTCTCAATACCGTCGGCACTTGATGGATGTCACCCGGTTTACATCTTGTTTGAATGACAAAAATAATCGAGGAGAAAACTGCACTGGCTGGTTTATGGTTTTCTCAATGGCTTTTCTTCGGCAATTTTACTATCATAGTGGCATTATATCCTGTCGCTTCCGTGAAAGCTGTGACTTAATTTCATGGTGCTCCTTCGCATGACCCACAATACCATCGTGCTCCTCTCTGTTGAAATCCCTGTTGCTGCTCATGCGAATGCCAATTCATGCGAAACGTGCAGAGACGCTTGATTTGGATCATGTTTTGGACCGTTTCAAGGAAATTTACCCTAACAACAGCAAAATCACGTTGTCATAAATAAACTCTTTAATGAATTTTCTTCTTAAGGGATTCTCTTTTCGTTTCAAGACATTATTATTGCCAATGAAGACATTTCGATCATGAGCACATTTTGCGCAATAAATTTTTCAAAAAGCACTTTTTGTCCTTTTCATCAACTATTTTTCAATAGCATTCTTCACCGCATAGCTTCCGACAAACAAATGTTTTAGAGAAAACCATCGATTAACTTCTTCCAACATGGATAGGAAGAAATATTCAACAATAGGCAATATTTGCGCATTAAGTTTCTTACAAGGCACAATTTGCCGAGAAAATCTCGTGGACTCCGACACAGGTTGGAAAATGGGGGCGGGGAGGGGGCAAGGGAGAATTTTGCACCCACAACAAATGATTTTGGAAAAATGCTCTATTGCTTGCTCTATATGCTTGCTTGCTCTTGGAAAAATGCTCTAGATCGGTGCCCTTTCATTGGAGGTGCTGCTCAGGGGGCGTCGAGACTGGGGGGTTGTCACACCCACCCCAATAGTATCTCAATAGGAAATTTCAGGTAAAATCCGCTCGGTGGAAGAAACGCTTTAGGTATTTCAGAGACCTTCCTGTCATAAAATCAATGAAGGATCAAGCAATCTTAGGTAAAATTGTGCCTCGTGTCCATTTCTCCTAAAGTTTCTCAGTAGAAGCGTCAACTGCAATTCACTATGAGCTCCAGATTTTTCTTAACATTCATAAGGCATGCTAAGATGGAGAGAGGGATCTAAATTTAAAAGTAACTGACAACCTGGTATTTTTCAAGACCACGGCGAAATTGTTGTTTTTATCTGCTGTAAAAATTTTTTGCAAAAAGATAATAATTTTCAATAGGATTAGGAGGATTGCTTTAGTGAAATCTGCTTAAAAGAGTGAATTTTCCAGGGAACTAGAAGCATCACAATTCGAAAATTTCCTACCCCTTCGGCGGCAACCATGGTGCCGCCTCGAGTAGTAACTATATATTTTGCCCGTCCCGATATAGAGATTTGACAAGACTATTAGAAAAGTCGGTTATTATCATACAAAGTTAGATTGATAAAATGTATTGCAGAGGTTTGTGACACCAGCTAAAAAGTTTCAGGCAATAATTTTTTAATCAGGTAAATTCGCATTCCACCCCCCTCCCCCCACGAGGCTTGCCTCGTGACGGCCCTGCCTGCTATATGGGGCAAATCGAATTTTTTTTTCTGTCGGCAATTTGACACATCCAGCGTCGGCAGTTACGGAGAATATAAACTTCGGCACCTTGAAGGTTTGTCTCTAGCGCCACCCCTGGACTGCTGATCTGGAAACTCCAAAGTCATCAGTAACCTTTTTATATCCCGTCTCTTCCAATATCTGCCCTCTTTCTATATATTCTTCATTGGCAATACAATAAAAAGGACTGCTGATCTGGAAACTCCAAAGTCATCAGTAACCTTTTTATATCCCGTCTCTTCCAATATCTGCCCTCTTTCTATATCGTCTTCATTTGTGATAAAAATTAAAGACTTAGTAAGAATTAGAAAGTGATAAGAAACGTATTTATATCCTGTTTTTTCAAATATTCTTTCTTTCCCATAACTTCTTTGATTATGGTACTATTGAAGAGACCGCCGGTCTGGAAATTCCAAAGGAATAGGTAGTCTTTTTATATCACTTTTCTTCGAAAAAATCACCCCTTTCTATATATTCTTTGATTGTTGGACATTTGAAGAACTTTCAAAATCATTAGTAACCTCACGACGTTTCTTCTCTTTTGATATCTCCTGATCTCATAGTCCATTCTACTCTCTTATTTTCGCGTCAGCTAACTGCGTCTGTCACTTTGGCTCGAGCATATGATCAGTTGGACCACCCCCGAATGTTGAGCTCTGAATAGTGGTGCTAGTATGGATTCTTGATCAACAAAGACACTGTCTACAAATGCTTGCATATTTGTTATCGACTTCTAGTTCAAGCCTATATGTCATCGACTTCTAGTTCAAGCCTATGAACATGCACCAGCCATACCATTGTTCGAGAGCTGAATTTGTTCCTTCGTGAGGAAGGAATCTTTCGCACCAAGGGTCACTTCGATCTCGACGCTTCATTTGACATTGTTGCTGTAGCTTTCACATTTTGCTGGTTAGCTGATTGTAGATTATCACCAGCAGTCACATTACATCGGGATTGATGGCACAATTTCTCTCTACAAAATAGCATCTGGGTACCAAGTTCTCGATCTGTTACATGCTGTCTACTTTGTAGAAGTCTTAATTGCAAAATGTAAAGTGCAAAAGAGTTACTAGAAGAAACTACACATTTCCTATATAAGCAGAGTTACAAACATTTCCCATCGATACGTCTAGCCGTCCATTTTAGAACATCGGATTTTACCGCCCCTTTATTGGTTTGGCACATTAATGGAAACTTTCACAAGGTTTGAATTCGGCACTTCACTTGCCCAATTACCAGGGCAAGTAGCTTGGAGCTTATGGAAGCCTCTGCGACAAAGTGTCTTTTCTCTTAGCTTTCTGTCACCATTGAGCATTGTTTTTTGAAACCTCGTTTCATTTCAGCAGACAAAACTCAAACATTCAAACAAACAACTTACAGCAGTTACTTTCACTTTTCGAAACTCCGTGTATTCGACGCACTTTTTTTTAAGACAAAACGTTTTCCGTTACACATACCAGCACACAATCCTCATTGGTGGGACTGCGGATGCGAGTGGCTGCGGGGGATCCAGCTCCCCCCAGTCATACCTAAAATCGCCCTGCTTTTGGTTTTTACTTTGTTTAGCTCCCCCCAAAAACATTTTAGCTCCTCAGTCTGTTATATGCTCCACAGCCCTTGGTGGTGTCTATGAGAGATTGATTTGACTAACAAAAACATAATTGACAAAAGTTCGTCATTGATAACTCTATCTGAGTTAAACAACCTAATGAAGGAAAATTAGGCGGTTTTGAAAGATCATCCTTTTACCTGTGTTAATGGGATCATCTCTCATCAGATCCCATTAAACTAAGCTCTAAACTTGAAAAATTTGATTTGTACCTTTTTAGCAAATCTTTCATTGTCACATGATCGGTGACGTCATTTTTGGTATAATTTCAGTGTTTAAATGGTTATAACTCGATGGTTGTTTGTCAATGACATTAAAACTTACCATCAAATGAAAGGTCTCGAAAAGATTACATATTCATTATTTGTATAAGTCAGAGTTTTTGCAATCACGTGACCTTTAAAATTTCCCGGGCTTAAATGGTCATGATTTGGTCGTTATTCGATATATGACGATGAAACTTGCATGAAATGCAATATCTCAAAGAGCTCTTTTGATTGGTATATTCAGTTTATGCTGATGCCAGCATTTTGTTATCACGTGACCTCGGAACAATTGTTTTTGAGACACTGCTCTCCTTAAACATTCATGAATCGAAAATCACAAATATTCCAAAAAATATTCTTGTTTTCTCTATCAAGTTTATTTTTTTCTCTCAAAATGCATAACAGATTTCAAGCAAAGGTAAACGAGATTGTTTGTTTGAAGCCATACAAAAGAAGAATAAAAATAGTGCAATGCCACTCGCAATGAACTTGGCGTTGCAACACAGCCTTTGCTAGGCGAGATCTGTTCCTTTGATGATGTATTTAATAAGCATTCAGAGACCGAAAAAGACGAAGGAACAGATGGGTATTTGGGGCACGTGCCCCCATCCCACCTTTCACAACTGTTGAGAAGTACTCTCAAAACTTCAAAAACGTGCCCTTTACCAGCTGAATGAAAAAAATGTGCCCTAGATTTTCGTGTAATATGAAACAAGTTATTCTTTCTCACATTCTGTTTTATCCTGCAGGGACCTCCTAGAATTACTCCATGAGCCTCTGTTTCGCTACAGCTTCACTTGACGAACGCTACAACAGGGACTCTTGGAACGTTGCACTATACTCTTGGAACGACATTGCCATCCCTAGAGAAGAGAGAAGAACTGACAAAATATCAATACGGGCAAACTAGCTAACAAAAACAAGTGGTATGAGAGAGTTGTGCAAATAAGGGGGGTGGATTTGAAAATTTTCAGGGAGAAAATGAAACGAGGAAAAATTGAAATTGCTGTTGCCCGTCTCTGTCTGCAATGGATTTGCATCGAAGGGGCCGGGTGCACGTGTATGTGCATCGAAGTGAAAAGGGAACATCCTCATCAAAGCTGACAATCAAAAAATGGTTGAAAAGGCTTTTAAAAATTCTACATTGTTGAATATCGTTGTCTAGATACCAAATTGCCTTAGTGTTATAAAGTCGAAAGGGCCCCATAAAGTAATGAATGGAATTAATCCTGTTCAGGAACTGGTCCTGATTGCCTCAAGGCAGGCTGATGGAACCCTTAAGGGATTATCCCAAAGTTGACAATCCTAGCAAGAAATAATTTTGCTGGGCGTTTAATTCGACACGGGTTGTATAGATGCTACTTCCAGATGCATGCCAAGTTTTATCTATCAGCCCCTACGAGTGAATCTCCAGCAGAATAGTGATCGAGAAGAAATGTAAAAATTTACTTATTCTTAATATACGAAATACAGAACAGAAAAACTAGGTATAGCTGAGATAACTGAAGATAGCGAAACATAAGAAAACAACATTTCTTGTAAATATTAGAAAATAACTTTTATGCTCTTAATAATCTATATTTGCTGAGTTCTATAATTTATTTCACTTTTGTAAGAAAATTTTTGCATTTTTTGGGGATGTTCCTTAGAAAAAAAGAGCTTGATTGAAGTGCCATTTAAAGCTCCTGTGCCCCTACCTTCCAGATGCTTCCTACGTCTCTGAGACCGAAGATTATATGGAGTATGAAGAAAGTACAGACTGCAGAGGAACATGTTATGGAAGCAGAAAGCAACAGTTAATGGGAAAGTGACTTCATATCTGATGAAGATAAATTTTCTATCTCGGGGCAGAGGTTACAATGCTTCCTCAGAACAACATGCCATAGACATCAAGAAGTCAATCGTGATGCTACGTTCTCAGATCATCGCGAGCAAGTAGATTAATCGGTGCAAATTGCTCAACCTACCAACCCAAATAGGAAGATGTTACTAAGGTAGTTACACAAAAACCAAAAATATAAATGATATTAGGGAGGGAATGGACAACAAAAGTACCTTTTGTCTACTGTAAGCCGATGCACCAGTCCTACCTAAAAGCATTGAAATGTAAATGGCATAGAACATGTCCAAAGGTATGAGAAGTTTTCATGATGCTGGAAAAAGAGACTAAAATAATTAGGGTTCTCTCGAAAAAGCAAATTTTCGTAAAGCGAAGCAAAAAAGCTTTGTGGGTAAGTTTTTGGTTGTTTTTGAAAAAAGCAAACAGCATTCTGGTATTCATCAAGCAAAGTTAGACCTACGCTTTGTTGAGCCCATAAATACCCCTACATCAACCAAGAAAACAGAAACACCATGAAACCACAGACCCTACCCTCGTATTCTAAACCAAAAACCATAGAACAAAGTCTCCACAGCATTGCGCACTATTTTTGTAAAAGGATAACAGTAATAACTTGAAGAAGCACGTCACAAGAGATCATGACCAATCGGAAACAAATATAAATTAAAGGCGAATCAATTAAAGGACAAGCTCCCTTCATGAAATTAACTCTGATTAAATTTTATTTAATTAAATCATCATAGTAACCATTGACCGTGAATGGTGGGAAATTCATTGCTAAATCACGTGATAACAAAAATGCTGACATCACCAAATTCTGGATATGTTTATACCAATCAAAAGACCTCTTTGAGATATTGCATTTCATGCAAGTTTCATCGTCATATATCGAATAGCGACCAAGTTGGGACCATTTAAACCCTGTAAACTTTAAAGGTCACGTGATTACAAAAATGCTGACTTATGTATATAATGATAATGACTTATGTATATTATGTATATAAGCAAATAGTGAATATGTATATAATGATTGAAAGAACTTTTCGAGACCTTTCATTTTATGTTTAACAAATAACCATCGAGTTATGACCATTTAAACGCTGAAATCATACCAGAAATGACGTCACCGATCAAGTGACAACAAAGGATTTTTCGAAAAGGTATAAACCGAAATTTTCAATTTTAGTGCTTATTTTAACGGGATCTGTTGAGAAAACAAAGGTTAGCATGTTTGTTAGATTGTTAAAGCATATGCCCTGTCTAAGACCTTGAGCTGTTTTTGAGACAAGGGTAGAAGTTTGCAGTAGGAAGTTCTTCGAAAAATTCATAAAAAGGGCATTTAAACTCTTTGTTAATGTTACTTTACGCAAGGATGACTACTAACACTGAATTAACACTAGCTTGTAACAATAACAATATTACTAACAATAAATGTGATTTTTGCAAGTATCCAATATTGGAAATATATGGTGTGCATAGTCTACACGAGCAAGTAAGATCGGCCTGTTTAATTCTAGATTTGAGTGCTTTATAATTTTCTATCGATATAGTCACTTACGGTAGAGGGTTCCACAATTCATTACATTTATCGGATATTGCACCTAACCCATAAGTTACCTAACGCAATACACTCATTTTTTATAAGAAATTGGCTATAAGAAACGCAGGGGCGGATCCAAAACTAATCCTGACCGCCACACGATGAATGGGGCCAGGGGACAGAGCCCCCGGAAAATTTTACCTTGCCACGCCCTCTAGTTCTTCAGAAACGCCCACTTTGAGAAAGCATACAGGGGAACCGCCCATAATTACACTGATAAATATGGTAATCATTTACACAAGGTTGCCACCATTTCAACCAACGAACGTGTGCATTTCAAATGGAGTTTACTCAAACGATCCCTAATTGCCCCATAATTCCCTTGGAGAAATTTACAATAAAGAGATACTATTATCAATGATGCGAGAGTCTGGGTATGAAGGTGGTTGCCCCCTTTACCCAGACGAAATTTACAACTTTTTATTTTGCTATCGTTTTGCAAATTAACCCTCCCCCCCCCCCCCGCACAGATCTTCCAACGTTGCTGACTGTTTCAGTACTGTTAACTACAACAAAAAGATTTTTTATCAATTAGATTGGTTTTTTTATAAAAAAGCTCGCTTTAATGAAAGGAGAACTTGACAATCGGAAAAAAAGAAACTTCAGTACCCGAAGTAAAAAATTGAGAAAAGTTAAATTTTGAAAAACCCAGCATATCGAAATTTTTATGAAAATTCATGAACATAACTAGCTCTGGTTAGCATAAAACACAAGTCACAGAAAAAAATAAACTTCCCTCTTCAATTCAAAGTAAAAAATTAGAACGGAACCAGAAATGTCTTGAGCATCGCGAACATTTAAAAACCCAGAAACGTTGACCACTGTTTGGGTGTGGATTTTTGCTGCCTCACAATACGCTCTTGCTGCAGAACAATAGTACTTTGACAGCTCGCAATGCAGTACAATTGTTCGAAAAGCCGCACAATAAGAAACCAACGTGTAGCCAAATATGGGACCACGTTACCAATTCGAGATTTACGCGAGGTAGTGGAGGGGGGGGGGGGGGGGGGGAAGCTGCTGTGTCAGGGCAAAAATGTCTAAGACGTCTTAGGTTTAGCCGGCTTCAGCTGGAATTTTCTAGCACCTTTTTGAAAATTCTGACTGCCTTACGTAAGGCGCTTGCGGCGGCCTGGATCCGCCCCTGCAGTTTCATGACATTGCATGGCATCATAATTAAGAAACTGTTAAGAAACAAAGAGTATCGAAATTTCCAGAACATCAAGAAACTGGAGGGGTACTCGACATCGACCTTTGTTTTTTCTAAAAAAAATGAGTGTATTGCCACAGAGTAATGAAAAGAAAATGCTCTTCAAGAAAATTCACAAACGTGAGTGCTAATCTTGTTAAACTTGATTCTTTTAATGAAACCAAGTCCGAGAAATACCACAGAACAGGGAATAAACTTTCTGGGCGCACACAGTACAAAGAGCAAACTGCAAACCGAATAATTTTGCGAAATGATGCATGCATTAGCATATTCAATTAACTGCGAAACCCGGGCTTTTCGTGAATATATTGAAGACTATTTCACAATTTTTGACGTAAAAAACAGCGCGTTGCCTTTTGTATGCAAGAAGGAGGCATGAAATCTTTTTTATGTGAAGCATTGGCTTTTTTGTAGTGAATTGGTTCCGGCATAAAAAATTTACGCAAGAACAACATCGACGGAACACAGTTTTGTAAGGCAACTGAACTCTTTATAAAGACTGTGTGGGCACCGCGAACAGCTCTGAGATGAGGTAAAAAACCGAAATTTTGCCATTTTGCGTGTTACTAAGGTGCTTCGAGCAGCCAAGTTTCCTAAAAATGCTAGAAGCAGGTGCAGCACTCTTCCAAAGTAGTTTTCGTTCCTTCTAATACACTTAAAAATTCAAAAGTGAAGCCAGTGGCGGACTGGCAGGGATGCTAGACATGGGCCCTCTCAACTTCATTATAACCGGATCCTCCGTAAAAAAAATTCATTCGAGAAAATAAATCTGTTAATTTCAAAAATATATATATTCAAGAGAATACAAATCACAGAAATGAAGATAAAATCCTTAGAAAGTAAAAATTTCAATATTGCTTCCATTATCAGCTCCCAGAGCTCTTCTAGTCTAGACAAACACTGATTATAAGTAAAAAAATTTAGGGCTCATTTGTAATTGAAACTACAGTGCCTGCCAAATGTCCTTGGGCTTTGCATGTGTATAACATGCATGTCTCGTCGTATCCTGCTCTTTACGTTGCTATAAAGTTGTTATGATGCTAAGCTGCACGCAAGTTTCATATGAACGAATGTTCAGTAAATTAAAACTTATAAAGAATAGACTAGAGCAACCATTGGTCAGCCACACCTTGAATCACTGATGATTCTTTCAAGTGAAGAGAAAAACTTCCCCTTAGACTATAAACACATGATCATATAATGGATTTTATTTATAGCAAGAAATTTTCATTTTCTTTAGAATGTAGGTAGGACTGCAAAACAAACTGATCTCAAGTGTTGTGTCATATTACAAACTCATAGTACTGATTGACTGTTGCATTTCTATTGCCCTCACATCGCCGCTTAGCGCATGCGCCCAAAATTGCTTTTTGTGGTGATAATAATTAATTCTAATGAAATGTTTTGAGGTATGGCTAGTAACATAACTTTTAGGTTTGTAGCTCGAATAGTACGGGCCCTTTTTCTGAATATAGCAACACGAGAAATTTGCTGCCAGTCCGCCTCTGAGTGAAGCCAGTGTGACTACATAAGAAAATGAGTTCAAACAAGTACAGCTATGGAAATACTAGGAAATTCTGAGTAAAAAATAATTAAGGAATGAAACAGAAACAGGAGTAATGCCTACTGAGTGAGGAAAATAACTGCGAGTCAGCAATGTCGATAATTCGCTGAGAATCTAGGCATATGATGGCCAAAGTAAGTTTTCAAAGTTTTTCATTATTGAACGAATAAGAGTCCAGGGTTTTCCGAGTAGCGCTGTTGCCGTTCAGACTCTTGGAAAACATGGGAAAACATGAATTGGCAATTTATTCGCCATGAGCAGTCTTCAAGTCACCATCTCGAGCAGTGCTTATGGCTAACAGAGAGACAGTTCCCTACACTAAACACCTGCATATTAAAACATAGTGGATAAAGAACCTATAGGCTGAAATCATGAAATTAGACACCCGTTAAAGAAGAACCCATCCAAAGTGAAATCTAAAATATGTTCTCATTTGTAGAGATGAACAAATCACATTACAACTCTTGTTGCTTAGTCATTGTCAATGAACCTTGCACTGATATTGTAGATGCTTTAAAATACCAATACTAAATGTAGTATTCAATACTCTGTTCAGTATTCCAATACTTTTCAATTTCCCAGCTAAAGTGATGTAATGTTCTTATTTGCTTAAAAACAGGTATTTGATGGACTCCTTTTTGCTCAACACCTCCTGTAGGTAGAAGAAGGGATTTTCACTACTTAGTATACAATCCACTGGAATTTCAAAACCTTTACTCCTAGCACATAGTATCAGGGCTCCTAGCACATAGTACGGGGGGGGGGGCGGTGCGGGGAGGCCATGGCCCCCTATTTTTCTGCAGAGCTAAAGAACAATTTTGGGCAAAAGTGGAAATAAATGTAGTATATGATTCTGTAAGCAACTTTGCCTAGTATTCTTTTAAATGTGTCCTTAGCTTTACATTGGCTGCCATGTCTTTACCATAGAAGACATACATAGAATCGAATGTGGGAATTAGATCGAAGAAATCGGTCATTGACTAAGTTTTACAACGAGTAACAGCTTGGCTTAGCAAGTAGATCGAGAAACCTAGTCCAGAATAACTTGGTGCCAGCACAAATTGACGGATATTCGTTTTTTCCATTGCCTAAACGTGAAACACAAGGTCTATTTGTTAACGAAAACTTTCTCAGAAACATTACAAAAAGAGAGAAATCAGCTGTTGAAGGAAAAGAAACAGCTGGAAAGAACTTTTTTGAGGATATGAGAAATAAAGTATGGGCAGATTTGTTCTTAAAAAGTATCATCAAGAAAAATTCAGAGTTTGATCGTTTGGATAATCCATTCCTACAAAGAAAGAGAAAATATCGACGCAGTTATAAATTCTATTTAAACTCATTTTGACAAGCCCAGTTTGAAGGTTTTTCAAACTTTTGTTGAAGCACTTAATTTCCAAAAAAGTTAAGATCAGATGTTGCAAAGTTATATCTTAACTGTACAAAATTGCTTAACTCTTTTTTTTAGTTGATAATTCTTCTGTTGATATTTCAGCGTTAATATTCTTTATTAATCCGTGTTTCATTTATTTTTCTCCCCCATCTTATTTTGGAATCTTTTAAAATCTAAAAAAAGGTTTCATTACGAGCTATATGATAGTGGTTATTCTAACACTTTGCAAAACTGTTCTTTTTCAAGTCAACATTACAATAGACCCGACTATGCGACATCTTCAGTCAAAATCAATGTTAGATACAGTTTCTGGCCATCCCTAAGACATCCCCAAGCCCTGTCATGACTTTGATATTTTGGCCCCTCCACTTTCAAATACGTTTCGCCGGCCCTGAGTATGCTTTAAGTTTGAAATGGAAAAAATTATCTGTATCAATAAGACCAATTTAAGAGCCTAACACAGCCTCATGCAAAGTTGTAGGTTCTTATATGTGGATGTTTACTGTATTAGTTAATCTTCTGCACAACTTGTTTCTACTCTGCCTATTTATTTCGGGTTAGTTTCAAAAAGTTTTTAAGCAAATCAGTCACAACCATGCACCAATAGTAGAAAGGAAAGTACATTTCTTTTAATGTAGACCCAAATGCCAACTCGTTTCTGGCATCTAAAAGTATTTCTCGTATAAAAATGAATATGCGACTTGTTTTTTACATGATCTGCAGCTGCAATACGAATCGGACCTCCTTTTTTCTTTCATTGCTCAATGAATAAATAAATAGGCTTATTTACGGTCCACCATACTCTAACTAACAGGATCTCTAAGCGATGGCTGGTGTCACCGGGATTACATCCAAGAAAATCAAGAAATCGGACCGGGAAAAGTCATGCAAAGCAATTTCTTGTTTACCGTATTTGAGGTTGCCCAATCAGTGTCGCTTGCCTATTGAAAATAGTACCAATGAGTCCTGAGGTGAAAACGAACTCCTTCTGTCTACACAATAGCGGTTTTTCATGCTTATGTAGATAGATTCCAAAACTGCTAAGTGAAAAGATGATCAGGCTCTACCGTATTTTTTAACCGTATTTCCTCTGATTTTATTTTACCGTATTTCCTCTAATGAACGTCGCCCTCTGATAAACGCTCCCCTCCAATAAACACCGCACTTTCAACCAACTATTTGTAATAAACGCCGCCCTCTTTCAAACGCCGCATCCTGAAAAGGGGCGTTCATTAGAAATCATACGAAGTTTTCATGTGACGAGAATTCTGACGAAGACAGTGACATTGACATTCCTTGAAACTTCAATAACCTGAACACAACTTTTGTAAACTTAAAGACATTTTTCACATTCTTATTACACGTTTTTTGGAAAGGAAAACATTGTCTGTTTTTATCTTTTTATCGCATATTGTCATTATTCAATTGGCACACTTTTCATTTTATATTACACGCCGCCCCAGGTAAATGCCACCATTTATTAAACACCGCTTCAAAAAATTGGACTTTGTTATAAACGCCACGGCGTTCTTTAGAGGCCAAAAGGTATCTGGTGCAAATGTCATCGGTTGAATGTCAAAATGCCTACTTTCATGTGCGGCACGAGAATTACAAGAACTTAATTACTCATCTTAAAGCCATATTGACGATTGTGCTTGTAACAGAGATTTTTTCCTTCGTACGAGCTCACCTACTTACGGACTCTCCTTAAATCATGTCTTGCAAATGATACTTATTGTTTTCCAGAGAACTCGTGACCGTTGCATTTTACTGATTATGGGCGACTCTCTCCGGCCTACCTATTGAAAAATTCCCCATAGTAGAATTTTTCGTCATTAATGTTTCTCACCGATTTCTTTAATAAATTTCATGCATTGCGTAGAGCAATTCTGCACATGTATGCAAAAAACAATAACACTCAAATCATTTGGTTGTAGCTCAACTATTTATAAAACGTCACACATCTGACCTTCAAATCAGTATTACTACCCTCAATATGCGATTCCTAATATCCTGACCATCAAATTTACTAAAGCGTGGAGATTGAATTCCACCCTAAACTTCATTTTGAATTTCTGACCTAGAAAGAGAAATGGGGTCTCCAATTGCTTACAACCGATTCAAAAATGACTCAGCTCGTAAATTAAAACAATTAGCATAACCGTATTATTGCAAATGAATAGGCATATTTGTGTCTTGTCGGACATTCACAGTATCACGAGGAGCAAACATTACGGTTTCATGTCTAAAACGCAGTGGTTTTGCGTCTAAGGCGCATTGGTATTGCGTCTAGAGCGCAGTGGTGACGCAAAAATCTTCGTGTTTGGAAACCATCTGAGCATAGGGCTCAATGAAGTGAATGCATTTAGTGCATAATCAGATGAATTTATTTCATGATTAACGCAAAAATTTAGCAGTTTGCTTCCTTTAAGAGACGTTTTCCGCAAGTCAAGCGAGCTAATATGATCAGTAAGAAATTCGGAAATAAGAGAGGCGAACCATTTTAATTAAACTGAGCTTGAACCGCATAAAAGACACAGAGAATGAATGAACTGAAAGAAAACGAATTAACTGAAAAAGAATGAATAAGTTAACTGAGCAACAAGCACATGGTAAGACAACAGCAACAACAAAGTACATTTATGGATAAATAAACCCTCCTCTCCTATTGGTGCAAGGGATTCTGTCATTCAGAGTCGTCATGAAAAGAAAACGTCCATTAATCTTTGAGCCAGTGCCTTCTCAAATAACTCCATTGCAATACCTGATAATAAATTCTTCAACTATCTTCACTGAAGTAATCAGGTACTGGAAACTACATTTCTAGGTCCCATATCTTTTTCAGTTAAATTTCGCCCCATATCAGAGGCATAGGTCTTGCGTACGGAAGTTTATTCTGTTTTCCGCAAACCCGTATGCCTTGAACTTATCGAGTTGAGAAATCTTCAACTTTTTTTGCCTTCCGTACGGAAAATTTCTTAGCATTCAGTGGCGTACCCAGGGCTGTAGTAGTAGGGGGGGGGGTCTGGGGCACAGCTTTCAGAATTTTTTGGGACCACGCCCTTCAAACACTCCAAATGCGGGGAAACGCCCTTTTTGCAAAATTTCCCCCCATTATTTGATTCATGTTAGCTACGGTAAATAGCAAACCTTTTTTTACAATTGTTATTGACATAAGCATACAGTACAGTATACTACAACCCCCCCAAAGAGTTTTAAAATGTTTCTGGACAAATCTCGAGGACCATATTTTAGAAAAATGGGGGGTCCAGACCCCCCCATTCCCCCTTTGGTACGCCACTGTTGGCAATGGCCGACTTTCAAGGAAAACTTTGTAAAGAGATACACAAATATCCCCCACGAGTATGATTCCTTGCTAGAGGACCGTCGGTTTGGAACCCCGGGTAAGAGATCGGGACAAATATTAAAGTCCTAGACAGGAGCATGAAAAATGGCTATTTATACCGGAATCATTGACATCAAACGCAAATCGTTGACAATAACGGCACAATCCCCGCAAACGGTTCGCAAAGCATTTGTAGGTAAAATATACCAGCATGTTTTGCTGTTCCTTTTATTTTTTTCTTCGTACAAGTAGAAGGGCAAGAGGAACATTCCTCGACGGCATGTCTGGAAACTATGAACTAAAATAGCTTATGGCATATTGTGTCAAGCTTCCTGCAAAGGCATGCGGAAAACGTACGTGTTTACGCTTTTTAGATATGCAAGATGAAAAGGCGTATGCTTCAAAGCTTACCCTTGTGCAGAATTTAGCGTAAGCTAATAAGTTCAGAACTATGAACCAAGCTTTAGGGGTAGGGAGATGCATTCAGAATCCCTTGTGTACTCAGAATCACTTGTGCTAGATTTGCAACAAAATGTACTGCAATGTATTCAAATGTATCGCTTGAAACTGGTATATTCTCTTTATTCTAGCCCTGTCACCAAGTTATGTTAGAGATGGAGCAACGGGCAAGGAAAATACGATCGAAACCGCATCCCTCAAACACACGCAATCAACTAGACAATACGTTCATATAGCAACAAACATATCTTAGCAAGCAAAATGATAATAATCTAAACACAAGATGTTACTTATTCCTCGATATGATAACATTCCCTCGTGCAGCACGACAAGGTAATCGAGTGCCTCTCAAGGACTTAAATTACTATACAATATTGGTCGAAAACAGTCACATGAGCAGGAAGAAGAAACAGAAAAATCCTTGATATGAGGAAAAACCTCGGTAAAGCAGTAGGTGTGATGACAAACGCAGGAATCAGTGGAAGTTAAGCGAACAAATTTGAACTGCCACCTACGTTGTTACTCTACAATTGCATACCTATAATGCGATTTGTAAGAAAACACTAAGATGCAGGCCGAAAGAGCCACGTTTGTTGCATATCTTATCTTCGCAACAATGCTAGACGAACAGTCTTATCAAGTTAAATCTAGACTCACAAACAAGATTGCAATGCTTAATTCGCTTGAAGCATGCGGATCTTCACATTGACCGTTAAATTTCGCTGCATGTTTATTGGCAGCATTACGAGCAGCTGCTAGAACATCAGGTTTTTACTACACCCGACAAAGGCAATCCACGCAGGTGCATCAGGATTCGATTATTCAATGCTCAGTACTCATTCAAAATCCAATGAATTGTCAATTTAAATTTTAAATGATTTTTCCAGCCATCCGCCCTCCCTAAAGATGAGCATACCCACAGCTTTATTCACTTATAATTTAGTGCAGCCAATCTTCACATACCAGGCTGCCACCCTAATAAACCCAAATGTAGTTGGCTACTTTTCTGAAAAATATTTTTGGGTGACAGTTCACGAATGCCAAAATAATGGAAAAACAAAGGTCTTTAAGCGGATACTGGAAATATTATGGTGTTCTTGATGAAAAGTCGAAAGATGAATATCATTTTATGTATAGGAAAGCTTCTAAAAGCAACAAATTAAGGAGGATGGGCTGGGTTTAAGGGGGCTTTGTTTTTCTGATATAACTTTATAATAAAATATTACTTTGAACCAATTTCTTGAAAAAGAAGACAAGATAGCTAGTATGCAAATATCAAGCTAAAATTTATTTTTCAAATATTCGAAATAATAAAAAAGCTTTCATTACTTCATGTTTACAAATACCTGTGCCCTTTTCCGATATATATTTTACTCCTTATTCCGATATTTTTCGATTTCCCACTGTGATGTAATGTTCTTAAAAAATTTAAATTCAAGTCTTTACCTGACTCCATTTTTCTCAACTTTCTGAACACCCTCTGTAGGTAGAATGGACTTTAACTAATGAGTATGCAATTCACTAAAATCTCAAGACCTTAGCCTCAATACAATGAATTCTTCTTTAGTCGATGCACAGGTGAGAGAGGTGTATTCTAACTATCCTATTCTCTCCTTTGTTCCAATATCAACAATATTTTCTTTGGTTATAATTCTTTATTCCCTTTTTCCAATGCCAACAATATTTCCTCACTTTATTTCCTGTGTTCAATTACGAATACCCAACGGGAAAACAATTCGTCTGTGCATGCACTGTTTCTTTTTTTTGCTTTGCTCCTTGATTTGGTTCTTCTCCTTAATAAGTCATCAGTGGTATTAATCTGTTTATTTCTGAATCATGTTGACCGTTTACTAACAATTGGATTGGGTATTCTTTTTTAGCCCTATCATATTTTCGTTATCAACAGCAAATTGGTTAAGGTAGTATTTCTTTCCCAACATCTCAACACCAGAAGCAATTTTGTTACAAAATTGTTGCCTACCGTTTCCTCCAATATCAACAGCAAACTGATTGCTGGAATATGGTGTCAAGACAAATGGTTTAGTCGAATGCATAAATGACGTTTGATCAAAGGTTTGGATCAAAGGGGAAAAGCATCTGATCTTCGCTGTTAAATTTTCACTTAATATAGGTGCTTGAAGAGCCTATTTTTGTTGAAACCCTGTTCAACCAAGCCTTATATTGAATGCTAGCATTTCAAGATTCAAAGTAACTCTCTAAAAACATCCTAGCTTGGTCAGGGTCCAGGCTACCAATCAAAAACCTCGAAATACAAAGATCAAAGATTGAGTTCCAACTTACTGGAACCATAGTTGATGCTGGAACGCATGCAGACCCAATCCTTTTCATCATTGATATCACAAAGGCTCTTCTTGTATTCAAAAAGCAGAAAACAAAGAGCAAGTAAGAGATGATATCTATGACCAATCTGTCGTTTATGGGCCTTACACATAAAAGAGACGCTACAGATATGCTATTGGATAAAGGTTTCTGTGGAGATGAAGACAGTAAGTGATGAAAATTGACAGTGATATTATGGTTGGCATGGCATTATTGAATTGAAACAATGATCAATACAGTTTTACTACAAGAGCACTTTAGTTTCAAAAATCAAATCAGAGGGCATAATTTCCAGACTTTTCAAAGATCTTAAATCTAAGGAACTAACCTAGTAACGTAACGTACAGACCAAATGCTAGTTAACTAAAAGCACAAAACAAAATGTGGAAGCGACTGTTGGCCGATTGTGCTAGTGGCCAATGACTCCTAAAATAGTTACTGATCATAGGATTAGACTTCATGTAATTTCTCCTTTTCTTTAACTGATGAATAATCTGAACGCTAGTTTACGCCTAATCTAACTTTCTGAAAGAATTTCACAAAACTTGCATCCCCATAATAATCTTTATTTAAGTTCCATTCACTTAGTTCTAAATTTAAATCTACTTGGCAACTTCTTTGTTCAGTCATTTTTGCCTTCAGATAACTTTCTTCTACTATATACAAACTCACACTATTGCAGTACACACTACGAGTTGATATGTTAAGCCCACCGTACATGGTCCATTATTGTCTTTGGACGACGTTAAATTTTGTCTTCGCGGAATCTGCACACGACACTTTTTTGTCTGTGAAGTACAGGAATGAAGTTGCTTGACAGAAAAGTTAAGGAACATCATCTGTCTCTGGCCACTCAAATTGCTAGCCAATTTTTCTTCCAAATATTTTTGTCTTTGGGATTTGCACACAGCAGGCTTTTCTCTTTGTTTTTCATAGACTGTTTTAGAAAGACAACAGTCTTTGTTTCTGACACCCACACACGGCAGATTTCTGTCTTGCAGAGGCAAAAGATAAAAATCTGGGTCTTCCTTGGATGAAGGCCTGCCATGTGTGGTGGGAGTAAGTTAGTTTACTGGTCAATTCGTTACCGAAATTATGCTCTTATTCAAGTCCGATATATCCATTCAAAGACAACTCTAGCTTTCTTTCCATTTCTTAACAGAACAACCAAAAAACAACGCAAAGGACACTAATAACAAAACTGCATCTCCTAGTTTCATATTAAGTTATTTGATCAGCTTTATACACTGGGTGCAGTTTTATTCAAGGAATTTAAAGAAGTAATATCATTCCTCATTAATAATTACAATCTTAAAACGTTCATTTTCTTGTTTACAGATCTCTTTTATACTGCCAAAAATTATCACCAAACTGTGTTTCAGTAATAATCAACATAATATTTACAAGCTATCTTTTGAATTGATCAAAGCATGGATGAGAATGTCGGACAAAATACAGTGTTGGTAATACTATTCAAAGTGCTTTACAAGCCATTTTTTGAGCATTAACTGGGTGAAATACCTTTGAAATATGCAAAATAGCAATGTCACACTACCACAACAGCCTCACTAACCGGCATGCTTATCACTGCAGTGATGATTGGTATTGAGTTTCCTCTTCGAAGAAGGAACACCTAAAAATCAAAACAGATTTTGGAGAATCGAGAAAAATTTTGGGGTCTGACAAGGAGAAAAACCGTCGCAATAGACTATAGATTAGACTAGAAACCAATCACTAAATGGAAACTGCTGCGATATTTTATTAAAATTACTCATTAAATGCTCAGTCAGTTTTGGGATGTAATCAAAATTAAAAGAATGGTAATTCTTTGCAACTGAATTGCCGACGAATTTTATCACCATATCAATTTCCTTTTATTCACACCAACAATTTCGGTAAATAGCAAGATACCATCTCTGTAACACCTGCTAGTTGAAATAGACAAATTTTACTCTCAAAATATTTCTCCGACAAAAAGCTTCCAGTTTTATTTTACCCATCAAACGAGGCAGATGTTGTCAGGGCAAGTAAAAACAGCAAGACCTTTAGAAATCAAAATCGTGGCGAGGATATCAATAGAGGAGAAAATTTTAGAAAGTCTATGTCCTCAGGCGTATGGACAAGACTTTAAAAAACATCCAAGTTTTGGAAAAGCTTCATCGCCTTGATATCGAAGCCTGAGATCTTAAAGAAAATTTTACAATCTGCCTTCGAAAATCCATAGTCTACGAATACATAGGTTGCAAAAGCTCAAATTGTGTCATGGGCCAAAATAGCCCGGATGAAAAGATGATGTGTTATAGTGTTTGGAAAATCGAACATTCAGCAAAGAATTCGTATCAAATAATGTGTAGTAGATGATTGGCACCCATGAGATCATTTCCTAAATACACCTGGTTTCGCTTCAAAATATACTACACATGTCACAAAGTATTCCCAAGTAAGCACGTGGTAAAAATTCATTGACTTTAAAAAAGGGAGTTAAGAATTGATCTGAGCTTAATGGAGATATTGAAGATACCACTGCAATATTCCGGGCATGACCACCCGAGGGGAAATGAGAAAATAGACAGTACAGGGTCCAATAACATTTTCTGAGCAAAAAATCATCGTATAAGGCGAATTTCAATTTTTAGACTTATAAATCAAAGTAAACAGGGTCCTTACCCGAATTTTGTCAGATATTCCCTTGTCGCTGATGCAGTCAACAAGAGTTTCAAGTGAGTAGCTTAGTCCAGGAATTAAGATTGGTATCTATAAGATAGAAGTGAACGTCTTTACACTGTGGCCGGTTTACAACAAACCAAACATTTGAAGACAGCAAGTAAACATAGTTTACCAAAGTAATTTTCGTCCGATACTGCTCCGGGTTTAAAAGTCTAAGGTAAGCAGAATTTTTTATTCAGGTCAGATCAAAGGTAACGTGAGAGGAAGGGGGTGCATTTGTTTGGTTCCGGGACTCCTATACGAGGTGAAAGGTTGAACACTAGCCTGCATATCTTACAGTATAGTTTGACAATATAAACTTTACGAGGAAAATAAGCGATTTCAAAATAACGACGTTTCGAGCGTAGACCGTTATCGTTTCTAGGGAGTAGATTGTGGCAGGCACTTCCCAATGACATGAAACAATCAGATACCCTCTCCAGCTTTAAAAGGAGAATAAAATCTTGGAAAGGAGAGCAACTGTAGACTGTGTAGACCTTTTGTGGCTCAGGTTGGGTTCTTGAAGGGATAAATGTATCTTATTGTAAATGCCAAAAATGCTGTGAAAACATTTTAAAATATGTAAATATGTATTTATACTTAATTTTTTCATTTTTAAACAATTTTACTTTGTAGTAGGCTTGAATTAGCTTTTATTTTGTGGCTATTTCTATACGCCTACTTTAAATAAATAGATAATAATAATAATAATAATTATAATGATAATAACAAGGCAAAGGTTAAAGGTTAGGGTGAAAGGTTAGCGGCTGCTGATTTGTGAAAACAAAGTCTCCACTAACTATACATTTTACAATGTACTTACAGTTGCATATGATACAGTGGAAGGTGAAATTTCCTGAATCCTCAAGATCAAAGTTCAAAGTGCCAATCCGAGTTATGGTTCAAGACAAGAACGAGCAGATGTCAATGCTCACCTGGATCATGGGTTTGGCCACAGCATAAAGCGTACTGTCGAAATGAAATGTGATAAGCAGATCTGTAGACGGAGTATCAGTTGATGTGTTTTCAATATTAATGGTCAGTTTGAAAGCTGGCCCTAATCCTTGAACCTAAAAAAAAACAACTTTGTTCGTACAGTAACAAATGAATGACGTCACGCAGATACATTGATTTAAATTTACGGTAGCCAATTCATCCTAATGGGGTATTTAATATAAACAACAAAATTTATCGAGTTTATTTATAGAAAAAAAATACGTGAAAGCAACACATGAAGGATTAATCTCTCTGGACATTCACAAGGTTTTTATCCAAAACATAAGAACTGAAATGGTGAAAATTAAAATGATTTATGCGGTTTTACTCGCAATTTATCGCCTGTCTAAAAATTTAGCTACAAAAAATCATACCATCAACTGTACAAATATTTGACGCCCATTACTTGAAAATATGAATTCTTAGTGAGCAAAGCTTTTCGTATTTGAAAGTACTTAAAATTACAGTATCACAATATTTAAAATCATGGCGATTGAATTTTGGATCCCAGCTCTCAGATTATTTAAAATAATATTCAATCGAAAGTTACTGGAACAGAGTCTGCTCGAAGTCAACGACCGTTTACCTTCAATAAATCAAATTTCCTGACAAAACGCTTTTCAATGTATTTGCCAAGTATAAGAAAAACACGTTGACTTAGAGGAACATTTTCAATAGTCAAGTGCGCTGATCACGTGACTAATAAGAGGAAAGACCGACACTTTCAGGGTTTTTTTCCTGAATAAATGTGATTTTTACCATTTTGACACAACCCGAACATCCTCATTGAGGTACATGATATTTGAACAATGAACACCCAAGCCCAGCCTCGCCCATCCTCACAAATACAGTCATTCAGCAATTTATCAATAGTTCCTACATGCTACCCCTTATAACCGCTGATACTTTCTTGGATGACCGGCAAATGGACACGAATTGGCAATCCTTCACACGAGCACCGAGATTTTTTAGCACTTTGCAAATCCAGCATTGTATCCCACTAGCCAGGAGTACCTCTCATTTTCCCACTTCAAATCAAATCTAAAGAAGATGGCTCAATGATTGCATTTTCATCCGAAAAATTCTGAGTAAATACTCGAATAAGAATGCAATCCTCATATAGCAATATAAAGAACGATTTAAGCTTACACGGCAGAGACATAATTTCTATCATATACCTGAGCTGACAGCTTTACTGGGTCTTGCAAAGATGTAGACAGTGGGTTCATTCTCGTCGAAATGGCATGTACATATGAGCGCGCAGTTTTCAGCTTTAATCGATAAAGGTCTTGTTGGAATACTCTGTGAATGGCTAGGGGAAGAAGAATCTTTTGAATAAAAGAATATGATGCGATATTAAAATTGAGGATTGATTTTACTTAGGTTGTTTTTCACAAATAATGAAGAAATATTATTTTACAGTTCTACTTTATTGTTATCTACACATAGGAACTGAGAGTTAAAACAAGTTATTTATCATATGCCCTGAAGTTTTCATAATTCGCTAATTTATGTGAAATCAGAACAAGCAATAGAACTGTACGAAAAAATTAAAACTAACAAGTAAAATAATCGAAAGATTACTCAACATCTACCATTTTTAAATATCCAGTGCATGCATAAAAAGAGGTTATTTTGAAAAAAGTCATCGGAAATCCTCATTAAAATGATACCTGGGGCACTCCCTCGTTCACGAAGGGCCTGATCCACGAATAACTTTGTTTTCTTGGGTACATTTAGCTTCTGGGAATGAGCCGTTGAAGTACCTTACAAAAAAAGATGTTTTAGTACATACAACATTAACTTAAAGAGGTCAAAAAAGGCCATGTTTGTCTGTTTTCAAATTTTATTTCACATAGAGTGAAAAAGTAGACCTATAAAATATTAAATAAAAGAAAAATATGCCAGTTTGATTTGGAGTAGAAAAGAGGACGAGACAGAAGAAGGAGACGATAAGGTATGATTATCTCAGTTTCGGCGACAAAATGAACAACATGAACGGCGAACAAAGTGCTATGCTCATATTAAGATTTACAAGCCGGCAGGAAGATGATTTGAATCATAGAACCGGAAAATTGAAGATGATTTGAATCATAGAAAAGCATCGAACTGATAAACCCGAGAGAAGCAAATACCAGGAAACAGTCGAAAAAACAGACGGCTTCTCGGGAGGTGCCGCTACTTCAAGGTTGCTAAAATACGGCATTCGGTAGAATTAGAAAGATTATGATTAAAAAAGGTACTTTTCAAGTCATTTTATCACCGGAAGAAGCTTCTCCAGCTGCGATCCTTAACGTAAGATCTTCTTGCACATTAAACATTCATTTACTAGGCAAAGAGCATTTGCTTTACGGTCGGAAGTTTGATCTTTAACATTTAAATTTCCAGCAATCAAATTGAACTTTGGATGCCGCTAAGAAAAATGACTTCAACGAGCGAAGTCTAGCTGTGAATGTCATACGTACAAATTTTCCTGTTTTGTGTAATTCCTTGAAACGGTTTCTTTCTGTAAAACTCTGACTTGATGTGACAAACCTTTCAAATTTGATTCTAATTGAGATTCCCATTAGGAGAACTCCTCTTTTTTTGTAAAAGAAGCCACTCCTCTTTGTTGCAATCAAAATCACATCAACGAGAATACAAGTCATACAAAGTTTCGCCTCCTTCTACCTATAGTCAAATGTCGTTTTAACTTGCGAATAAACCAAGGTAATGTTTAAATGCAGTTGGTATTAAAGAGTCCCCTTAGAAGGTCGAACAAAGGAAGCTCTTATGTTTCCGAGGATGCTTTAGGGTTTTGTTTGTCAACCTTTTTTGATCCATGAGACGACATTTTTCATTTAAAAAATTATGATGCACACCACGAACATAAAATGTTTAAAAATGAAACTCTGTGACCAGTATTCACAATATTAAGTTTTTTTCATCGAAGTGTCTTGAATACGGATCAAATAAACAAAAGAAATATTTGTGCTCATTCAGTGTGAGTTTATTCACTAAGAATTAGGTGAAATTGGACGGCGTATCAGACAATTTTATTCGTCACACTGCATGCCGCATAACTGATGTAGGGATCGGTTAAGAGAAGAGAGCTTATTAGTATAATTTGAGTTGAGCTAATGGGTATGCGATGGGTAGCAGGATGATGATTATGGTGGCAGGATAATGGTTTACAGAAACATTCTTAGGGTGTTCTTCATATCCAGTGTTTTGAGCGCCCGGGCGCTGCGACCAGATGAAAGTATACACAGCCAATAAAACTTCTGCGATCAATCTATTCGACCAATCGCCGGGTGTTCCAGGAGTAAGAACGAGTTCAACTCCTATTGCGAGCGCTTACGATCGCTATCGAAGAAACCAATTAAACAGCAAGAAATTGACCTCAAGTGCGATCAAATTTGCAACATGGCTGCCAGACGACTGCACACTCAAACTGCAAATTCCTTTTTCTACGACAGGGAGTCAAAGCCCTTCCATCAAAATTTACCACAGTCAACATTCTCACGAAGAGAACCAGCAGGTTCTGGACATGACTTTAATATACATGCTCTCAAAATCAACCAGAAGTTCACCAAATGATGCTGACTAAAGTCACCAAGATGGCTGCCTCAGAAGAAGAGGGGCAGCTCGTGGAGGCCATGCAGGCCAATCGATGCATTTCTATTTTCTATAAGCTAAGGAACAAACTGCGCGTTGAAATCAAATGGAGATTAATCAGGGAACGCGTGCGACACCACATGCTCAAAACACTGGATATGGAGAGCAGCATTTAAAGAGGGAAAGAAGAACTTATGAAATGTTTACAATTTCCATTGCATCTACTTCAAAGCTGTGTTCAAGTTATGGCAGTATAAACGATAATTTACATTTTTATAAGGTAAACTGACAATCAAACCTGCGCTGAGATCTTTTCCTTCAAAGTTTGCAGTTCGCTTTAGGATTTTAATCAGCAACCCACCACCTGAAACGAACAAACAATTAAAAACATGATATACCAGAATGCGTATTTGTTTACTGTACAAGCAATTTTTCGGAAAGATTTTTAAAAACAAATAACTCAAGCCAAACACCTTTTACTTCAGTGCATGACGTCATCAAAATCTACTTTAAGAATTTTTTTAATTTTAACCACGTAATCTGAAAGAGCAATAAACCCTTCTTGAGGTACAAAATCAGTCAAATATGTTCAAATTGTGTGAGATATAGAGATTGAAAGTTTGAAGTTCGCCAACAGATTACGGCTGTTCAGACTAAAGTTATGAAGCAAGACCGAATTACAGTGATTTGATGGAAAAAATGTGTGTTCCAGTAAATATATCACAGGAAATTTGCAATAAATTCAACTGATTTGGCATATTTAGATGTATTTCCTAATGCTCATTCAGGTTATTTAGTCCAAATTGAATGATCCTAGAAAGATTTTGTGACGTCATCAATTTGGGAGTCTATTAAAAAAGTATGCTTCATGAATTTATATTGCAAGTATTATGATGATTTTTGCTGAAAAATGGCACAACCAAATAAACAAAATAAAATGGAAGAGATATGAATAAACAAATAGACAAAGAATCAAACATAATGATATAAAAAATAAGAAGCTGAACATTCAGGGAAAAAAATGGCAAAATCAAAATGAATAAAATAGAATGAACGGGAATCAAATTAAACAAATAGATAAATAAATAAATAAATCAATCAAATAAAATCAAGTATATATATAAATAAAATGGACTGAGCATTCATGGAAAATAAAATGGCACAATCAAAAATAAAACAGAATAGAAGAAAAAAATAAAACAACTGAATAAATAAATAGATACATAAATAAATAAAAAACCAAATATAATAATATGAATTATAAAGGACTGAGCACTCAGGGAAAGAACACATTTCTGAGTATTCAAGTGCATGGCTAAACCTATGATCGACATTGTTTATCACAATAGCTTTTTAAGAAAAGGATTACGGGACACTGCATACCTTTAGTTGTCATTACTAGAGCGTTATCTTCTCTCCCGAATCGACCAAACTGGATTCCAACGATGACATCCTAGGACCAAAATTGAAACCTATAAACCTGAACACGATACATTGTAAAAACTAAGTAGGGTGAACAGTTAGAAATGATGCGAATTTTTGCGAATAGATTGAAATAAAAGAACTAGCATAAACAGAAAGGGAAAGCTGATGACAAAAGCCTGAAGCTGCAAACCATAAAATAATATACGTAAAGAGGTAGACCTGCGGAATTAGAAGGCCTGTTTAGTTTGCCAATTAAAATACTGAATCGATATCATTAGCTCAGAAGCAAACAGTTCGCTAAATTCTTGTACGCTAAATTCTTTGTAAGTGATTTCCTTAATGGGGAGAGGTCTTCGTTAAGACGCTTGCCTTATTTAAGGTTACGGTAAACGTTTTCTTGATGAAAACATCATTTTTTCGATTTTTTCACATTCAAGTAGCCGAACTTTCAAGGCACACAATGATACCAAATTTGAAACAAACAGAAATTTTGAAAGTGGAAAAAATCCCATGTAACCGAAGGTTTCCATAATTTCTTTATCAAAACTTTTAGTTGCGGCCTGAAAATCTCTTGACCTGTTAAGCCGATTATCGTTGCTTTGCGGTTGTGGTCGCATGTCTCATTTACAATATCGCATGGCACATCCATATATCCAATGTACGGCCGTGTTTATTTGAACAGGCTTATTGATCTTAAATCTTCAAGTGACTTGACCCGGATTACACTGTGGTTTACGAGTGTATCTTGCAAGTGCGATCAGTAAAATCCCGTTTTCTCCGGACTCGAAATTCCTCTACATGCAGGTACGAAAAAGCTATTATGTACCCAAGGAACCAATCGAATGGCTTGAAAATTTGCACACGGCCAGGGCAGACGTTGGGCAAACAAAGTGTGTCTCAAAATTTTTTTATTTTCTCTGGTCCGTCTTTTATACCCAAATACAGCTGCGGGAGGGTGGAAAAATTATTTGCCAATTTTTGACAGGGTATAGTTTCATAAAGAGGAGGAATTTAAAAAATCTGAGACACACTTTGGTAGCTTAGGACCTGCACTTCCTGCTGGTCTAAGTCAGATTTTGTTACCTCAAACGCAAGGGTACATAATAGCTTTTGAAGGTGGTACACTTTTTGACCAGTAAATTCGCATGGAAAATAACATTTAACATTATTTGCCAATAATTTTTATCTGGCTAGATACGCCATAATCTTGTGCATCGAATGATATATAGTTTATCCAGATTTCTTGAGCCGTTTGGCCTTTAGGAAAGAAAAACCAATTTTCGTGTTCAAAACGTTTACCGTAACCTTAAAGGAGAAGCTTGGTGGGCTGCCCACTTTCTGTAATCAGAAAAGAATTACGAACCTCGGCCGTAAACATGTTAACCAGATATTTATCTTTGTAAATTCTAACTTCGCCATTCTGAAGAGCAACCATGACTTTCGAAAGAGAAAAAACAATATCAGAGAGTATACATAAAACAGAAATATTTAAACAAATACCTACATCTTTTCAATTGACTTATTAAGCATTTTCTATATTTCATACTTTGAATAATTGTTAAAATAAAGTTCTAAGATGGAATGCCATAAGAAAAACAGCTTTGGTTGATAATGGGGATTGACCGACAGCATTGGCAGCATTGTTTCATCACTTCAAAAAAGTGTCTGCCAATCAAACAACACTTGATTATGAAGTTCAAAGAACCGTGTATATCCTATCCTACGGTTTCATCTTTGCAGAAGTATGAGTTAGTTGTCTCACAATAAAAACAGAGCTGCTTTATTTTCCATGTTCCTGTTGTGCCGTTTCGCACATTGTGTTGCTGTTATACGATTTTTGTAAAAACATGTGAAAAAGTAAACAGTTTCTTATCACTCACAGCATCTGACTGCGTACAAAAGAAACTGCGAAAAACATCCTATTGAAAAGTCTATGACATTAAATTGCAGCTCAACATCAAAACTGGATGAGTTCTCATATCCTCGCACAAACTTTTATTCACTGTTGTTCCCTGCTGACAGATTTAAAAGGCCTTTTCCTAAGTTAAGCCATTCTAAATTTTTAATTTGCTCTTTCTTTTCTAACAATATTTGAACCTGACAGATAAATTCGTAAACAGAAAAGATTTGAACTTTTGGGTCCGATCACTTCTCTTTTATCTTGCCCAAGAAAAGAGCCGTGCAAAGAGCACGGCATTTTTGGAATGCTTAAAGAATCCTATGAAGACGAGGTCTTAAAAAGTCACATAAAAAACAAAATGAAAACATAAGTGTTTACGTGGTAACACAATGGCGTTTATGACAATATCGCAAAGCATTCGTTCAGATAAATCCTCAAATGAATAAAATCAGGAACTATGAAAATTTGCTGCACTCTCGAGCAAATTTAACGTTAGATTTGAACAAAAAATTTCACCTGCTTTTAACCCCCGCGCTTTGTGATTCAGTTGTGACATTGTGGTGATTGGATGGGGAAGGTAAGCAGTCCAAAGTTTCTTTCCCTTCAACAAAGTAACAATTATTCAATAAGGTAATAAGAAAAGTATAACAATAAAGGTATAGGGCAAAGTGACAATTTTCTTTAAAGATTTTGTAAGGCTGTGTGTGGTAATCAATTTGTTAAGAAAGAGAACCAGATTACACAGTTTTGAACATGCTTAGTACTAAGTTTTGGTGGCCTTACTTATAGGTGTGAGTTTCATGAAGTTCTTTTGGCTACCAAGAAAACTTTTGCGAAAATACTCGATATATATGACTATTCATAGCCTTGTAAACCATGCCTGATGAAATATTTCCATGAATCGCCTCTCTCGCCAATTTTTGTTATTTTGATTGTCTTAAAAGATACTTTCTGCTGCATTTAGCAGGATGAAGCCATTTGTTTGTAAAATTCCAATTATTCATCAAGTTTAACGCTTAAAAGTTGTCCCATTTCCCAGAGAAAAAGCGAACAATGACAAATACACCGCTAGATCCCAACTTTTGGCTCCAATTCGCCTTGAATTTCTTGATAGATAAAAAATTATTACACATTCAAAGGGCCAAAAAGCAACCTAGGCTCCTCAATCTATAAAATGAACTGTTTAAGTTCAAATGATAACAGGAAATTCTTTCCATAGTTACTCATTTCTATTGCACGAAAAACCCTAGACGGCATTGCATTAACTCCAAGGTACTTTGAGTCTTTTTGCTGTGAGATTGGATTATTGGAAATCTTAAAATCAACCTTTATTGGTTCACCTTTTGTATCTCTAAACAAAATGCTTTCAGAGCTCTTGTCATAAGCGTTGATTTCGCTACAATGCATATGAAAAAACTCATACCTTGGAGTTAATACAATGCATATGAAAAAGCAACATTAAAACATATTTTGAGCGTGAAAACGTATATCAAAACATGGAAGATTGAAAATAAGCAATAATGCTAACTACAAGCTGAAATACATTCCAATCTGAATACCTTTGTACTATAACAGGCGAGGGTCTGATCCATGCAGCCAACAATTATGGTCTTGGCGATCCTCTCCAGTCCAACAACTTGAGAATTCAGCTCAATAATAACTTTGCCACTACGCGAGCCACTGCAAATTGAAGAGACATTTTAGAATACATATCACATATAATATATAAGGGCATTGATATATTGATTGTTCAGGGCAACCAGTTTCGATATTTTTGAGCTTCTATATGCCGTGTCCCAGCTGTATCATGCCATGTTTACGTAATGACTTGATGGCTAACAACTAAACCAGATAACTTTTACCGGCCTAAGTTACAAGGAAAATGGAAAAAAGTGTTCTAAAAAGTAATTTTAACAAGTTAGCTTTACTATGAAATCTTAAATCTGAAAATAACCAGCAACTTCAAGCAACAAAAACAGTCTTTTTCAAATTTATTTCCCTAGGTGAAATTCTTTTGGAAATAGAATTACAAGCAACGGATACTTCGACAACCGAAACCGGTATTGGCTCCACCAGTGTATGCTATATTGATATTCCACATTTCATTGTAGGCATTACGTAGGTACTTTTTCTCAGGACTTACCTTTTCAGATTGTAAATTTTTGCGTCACGACAGGCCACAACAATGCGAAACTCGACGTCGTACAGGCCAGAAACAGACATGAACGAAGGAATGCTGGGAAGGCTCATCTGATCACAAAATGGAGAGAAGGAAGAATTACTACCAAGTAATTGATATTGATACTGATACTGATAATGATATTGATATTGAGTATTACTATCAATATTACTCAGTAATAAAGTAAGAGTGATATAGAGAAGTAGAGTAATCTAAATCTTATTACAATTCGCATTCGCATTTGCATTGAGCCATTTACAATACTTTGATCCTGATTTTCAAAATCCTGATAAAAAATCAAGACTTTGATAATGTTTGAACTATGGTTCAGTTTGATAGAATTTGAAAGCTCTAGCGATATACAGACAATTATAAAGTCCCCTGTCATCTTTAAACGCACTATGTCCCATCAATCAACCGTTCAAGGCTAATCATAGGCTTTATAGCGCGTTTATGATTGCATTTATGAAAACATTGAGAAATTAGCATTACGTTGCCGATTGGATACGTAACAAAGGGTATATTGCGTGGTCCAAGCAATTGGAAATTTAACCAGCGAAATGCGTCGGGACATAGTGCTTTTAAACGTAGCATGCGATGTAGACTATTTGGAGGGAGAGTGAATATACGCTGCGGGTTACTAAGGACGCTGCTTGTAATTGAACCTACGTCATCGAAGAAGAGTTTTCAGTAATGATTACAAAGCACATTCAAGACCTGGAGAAGAATGACATAATTAAACTGAGTCAGAAAACATACCTTTGCAAGAACAGTAAATGCCTCGGGATCCAGAACATAAACCTCCTTGCTTTCGGTGCCAATCACCAAGCAACTAATGCTATCCTCATCGGGAACGCTTTTTTTGATGGTTGTCATACAGGTTATGACAGTCTATTGTAATATAAAAACAAAAATTATTAGGTATATTTAAAGACCCTGTTTACACGAAACCTGGACCAGATCGCAACAGGGCGTTTCCAAAGGAACGGGTGCAGATGAGATCCATAGGTTAAACGCATGCGTTCTAATTATCAACCAACAAAAGCTACACATAATTTTGTATTAAAAATATTTTTACCTGTTCGATGAAAATTAAAATGACGTCATTAGAGGTTTCATCCAAAACTATCGCTAAGAGATACTTCAAATTAGATTTCAAACTTAGTGCAGAAGTACAGTTTCTGAAATTAACTTAGGAGCTGAACAGATAAAAAGGAAGGGATTGGATGACCCCAAAGAAAAATGAAAAACTATGAACAGCGATGGAATCAAGTTGCTGACCAAATTTTCTTACCTGTCTTCGTAAATTGCCAAACTGATGAACTTCAGCGAATTCCGCAGCATCTTCTTCATTGAGCTGTAAAAATCTAGTCGACACAGAAAACTTAAATTAGTTACTGCCATGCACATGACATATATTCTTAGATTTTTGCTGACTGTGCAACCATGATAACAAAATTCGTGTACCGAATTTATGCGTAAATAAGCCGCCCTCGTATATAAGTGGCAGCTTATCGGTTTCATAAAAATTTTAGCCTCCTTTGATGATGAGCCGCACCCTCTAAACCATGCAGAACTACTTGGCTTGAAATGACGGGAACAAAAACTAATAGAAACCTGGTTGTGTACTTTAACAAAAAATAGAAACTACGTAGTTCAAACAACAACGAAATAGTCCAGTCGGAGATCATCAATTGCGTCTAAAAGTATTTCTTCCTCATCCTCTACATTATCACCCTCAGGTAGCAGGAAAGCAGGAAGCAGGAAAGCTTTGCATTATCTGAACAAAAAAGTGTAAGCCACCCTCTTTCACAAGCCGACCTCGATTTTAAGTCATAGCAAAACGGGACAAAGAATAATTATAAGCCGCGGCTCATAATTGAAAAACTAAGGCAAGTAGCTATCTCCACAAATAGTTGTATATTCGATTACCCTGGATACTAGCACACGTGCTCTTAACCAAAATTCAGCCAATTTTGGATTCTTTTGGAGTCGGAATTTTGCACAATTAGTTGTACATGTCACTACTTGCTATGCTATGCTATTATGTGAACCGCCAAGTGCTCTGAAGTGGGCGGCTTAAAATGGAGATGATAAATTCTTGAGAAAATGCAAAGCAAGAAAAAATACGGTTGTAAGGAAAAAATAACTTTAAAAAAATAAAGATTTAGCATTTACTCGTGTTGATTATTATTGGTTATGTTTAGGTCTTGAACAACGTATAAGTAGAAAAAATATTAAGCACCAAATTTATTCCATCGGTAGTTTGCTTTGGTTTATGGAACAAAAGTGTTCTAAATAGAGGTTCTATAGTTCTGCAGTGGAGCCTCCATACATCGGACACCGTTTGAACCATTGTAATTGTCCAACGAGGTGTCCGTTGTACAGAGGTTCCTTTAAGGCGTTTTGAATATTTGGGATAAATATATCTGTCTGCTGTTGAGGGTTGTCCGTTGTATAGAGGTGTCCGTTAATGGAGGTTCCACTGTATCAACGCACATGTTGCTTCAAACTTAATAAACAAAACAAATAAATAAATCAAATAAATTGCACTGGTACCTTAAAGACCTCACTGTTAAAGAAGAAGATCCATTTGCATCCCTAAAAATAAACCAAATTGCAAACTGAGAAAACAGATAAAGCCACCAGTAAATCGCCACAATACAGTTTGACCAGCTTTGCAAAGTTGAATTGATTTTGAATTTAAAATACTAAATTAAAAATTCAAGAGGTATAGAGATATCCACGACAAGTATTTTGACTATCTGTTCCATCCATCGTTTTTTACCAGCTAGCATCTTCCATTAAAACATGCAATGCTCAAGAAGAATCTTGGATTATAAAAATTTAGGCTAGAGGACTAAATGGATTGTCCACTTGCATATCTTCATAAATTCTGCTTTGCCAAAGTCTTAATCAAAAAATTATTATGTCAAATTTAACTCTTTAGAAAAAATAATATTTTTACAATCACTCAAGTATCATTTTCCAACGTTCGTAACAGAAACAAATTTCGATACTGTGTTGACGTTTTGCGAGGCTACCTGGACAAAGATAATGGGGGGAACAATAAGAATGAAAAATCGATACAACACAGGTCATTCCGCTGAATAAAACGTAGAATGAAAGCACATATGAAATAACATTGATTGAAGAATTCATATCTAAAAATATGTAAAAAATATTGCAACACAAAGTCTAACCTTATAGACAGCAGCATTTCCCGTAATGTAGCTATATCCATTTTATTCTAAAACAAGACACTTTACTTTTACAGTTTCAGTTTCAGTTGCATGTATTTCAAATTCACTACACACAATTTATATATCATTAACTATACTAACAAGTAACTAAACTACAATGAAAAATATTACAGAAAATAAATACATTGATACGGAAAATTAATACAATATACAATACATAGGACTGGGATAAATTGTATGGAGCGAATTACTTTACAAATTTTATTCAAATGCACAAATAAAATCTACAAAAATTAAATGTATGGAAATTTAAAAATTTTTTTGAAAGATGTTAGAAATTTTCGAAGTATCCTTGAATACATATTGTTGTTGCTAAAACGTTTGCTTTGATCAAAGGTAAATACTTCGAAGGGTAATATTTTTCCTTGAGTTGCAAGCCGATGGAAGGTCCCTTTCAAATTTTGAAAAGAATGTTTAATGATTTAATTTTTTATTTTTTCAATCATTCAATAATAAAATGAGTCTCGCTTCTCAAATATTTGCTATCATGAAGCTAAAATGATTGCTTAATGAGTAGTCCCTCTGGAACTTAGAATAAAAAAGAAAGGATTAATAAAAAGATAAGGTTGTCACATAATAGGTCAGCAAAAATACCTCTTTTGCTTGATTCCATAAATCATATTCGATAGGATTTACCTGAAATGCAACCAAAAAGAACCCGTTAGCCTTTTACAATCTATGTTAAAAAACATCAACAACCTTAGTAAACGTACCATTTTTATTCTAACAAACTGCAAAGTGGCACCTAGCGACATATTTGGGAAGCGAACCAATGCTAAATTATATCTGATATTGAGACATAAAACTGCTCAAAACTCTCCTTGGAAAAGCACTAGTCCTACTTTGAAAAGGTAGGAATGACAGTCTGTGACAGTTCAACTATTTCTCCAAGCTCTGTCAAGTTTCAATTTTTAGAACTTTAATCGTTCTAAATTAGAAATTTATCACTGATAAACATTTACTTAAAAACTTTTGTCAATGACGAGAGTGAACAGCTTGAAATATTTGGTCATGCCAAGTGTCAATAACAGATACCTGACTCTAAACTGGAAATTCATTTTTGGGTTGATTTCAGGTTGTTTGATAGCTGAATATTGACAAAAGATTATTGTTTTAGCTTGTTTCGCTTATGATGCAGATGAAAATATTATCCTATATTTTCAGTTTATCTATCAAACATCTCACTGGTCCCAACTGCGAATTCATTTTCAGGTTAGTTTCCTGTTTGGTGCTGGTAGAAAACTATCGTTTGTGTTCGTTTTAACTGAGTGAACCTGATATCATCCCTAGCTGGTGCTTTCATAATGGGTGACAACAGGAAATCTCTACTGGATTGACCCAGGCTTCAACTAGCCAGCAGGTTACTGGTGACAGATTAAAGATACATTTGAAAACAAGAAAGCTTTTCAAGGTCTAGTTATATTCAACCTTCACTGTCTGCAACAGATAAACTTTGCAAGATGCGTCATTACTTCCTACTGATGGTGATGTAGTAGATTATTTTACTTCGCACATTGATCATATAATAATTGGAAACATTATAACTTAGTTATACAATGGTTTACTATCAACAAACGAATTGGTGATGCTTACATCGAGTGGTGGCAAAGTAAATTTGAAATACGGTCTAAGGTTCTTGTACACATAAATGTAAGGTCCTGATGCAACAGCTACGGCTGTAAAGCAAGAATAGAGTTAGAAAAACAATAAAAAACAAATTAATAATTGGATATTGAGTAACAAAATTTTCAAATAAACTGCAGAAAATGTTATGCGAAAGAACGAAATTTGTGAACAAATGTCTTAAAGCTCTGTTCTCTATGATATTTTATCATGATTACATGATGGTAAGGTAACAACTTACGTTGATTTAACCTTAGATAACTAATAATGACATTTTTGACAACAGGATGAGAAACCTAAGGATAGAGAAACAATCTTACTTCCCTACGTGAGACAATTTCAAATGCTTTTCCAAACACATTGAAAAAAGAACAGCTAAATAAGATAAATTTATTGGCAGTTTAGTGGCAAAGTGTGAATTACCTGGTGTTTTTGGCTCGTTCATATCCATGTGGAAAGTACAGACAGATGTTGGAAGATCAATAATAGTACTCTCTGTCACCAGGGAAGTACCTGCAAACGACGAAAGGAAACCAAAATTATATTTTTTTGGAAACAAAAATGATTTAAGCTTAGATGCATATAAACATTATTCGTCTGTAGTGAATATAAGAAAACGTTTTTCTTTAAAGAAGATTTTAAAAACCAATGAAAGCCAGACAGTCCAATTCATACTCAACTTAGTGTCAAAATAAATGCATTTTATCAATAATTCTTTCTACTAAACTGTGAACATTTCGGACCATAAATGTAAACAGCTTCACACTGATTAATTTTGTTATTTGAAAATTCTACACATTTTCATATCTTCAAGTTACCTCTATAAAACATCTGTTTGTAAGTTTTGATCTATCTAATTTGACATGAGATAAAATACAATTCTAGAAGAACTTTTTTGAATATTATTGAAGAGCATTATCCCTATTTGTAGAAAAAAATTTGATGTCATAAAAGCATGTCTGACACACTAAAAATAATTTTATGGAATGTATTTAGTAGAAAGCTTTGGCTTTCAAGATTTATTTTCTTGCTACCTTGTATTCAGGCAACATCCTTTTAATACAACTGTAAACAAATGTAACATAAAAATTTGCCATTCCTGGGTAGTCATTCAATCAAAAGTAAACATTTTTATTAATATTTGCAAACAGGAAATCATATTGATTCTGTTTGACAAAGTGATTTCCCAAACTTACCCTTAAAAACTTTCAGCTTCATATTAGAAGCACCAGTACCCAAATCTGCTACAATTAGCTAAAATGAACAAAATATAATTTAGCATTGAAATAGTTTTAAGCAACATATCAGTTTCAATATAATTTTTGGAAATATTTTGAATCAATAACAACAAAGAATAATAGGTAGTTTATTAAAAAAGTTCTCCCTTTAGTCTTGCTCTACATGGAGAAAACCGCTAAAGACAAAACAGAAAGCACAAGTTTCCCAAACTGCCGTTCAAAATGAGACCTTTCTTTTCGAAAATTATTTTGAATATAAATCATAGGAGGACGCCAATTTATTGCAGGCAAATTGAGCATGTAGGAAGAGCAGTTGAAAGTTATAGCTGGCTAGATGTGAAGCTTTTGTCAATAACCATGTTGTTTTGTGTGATTTTCAGGCCATACTGTAAAACAAGATCCTTTTCAAGAACTTTTTATATAAAGAAACATCAATCTTTAAAGCTATACCTGGCAAATTACACATACTCTGCCAAAAAATGTTATACACCACCAAACATTAGGAACCAATTTAATTGAATACCAAAACCTGGTTATTTTAATTTTTCACGATTCTTTACCCTTACTTAGTCTTCACAGGTAGTCCCCTCACTAAAGCAATCACAAGTAGTAGCATAAAGCCAATGCTTGAAATCATATTTCAGCAGTATATGCCCAGATAAAGCAGCATATGCCAAGGGCATTATAGAGATTCTATGGTTACAGTTCATTTAACCATGAATGAGAGAACATTACAACAGAAAGATAACAATGTCAGCTAGCTAGATGTATAGATCCATTGCTATATAGAAAAAAAAGGCTGCAAAACTGTTTTGCTTTAGCAAAGCAAATAGAAAATCATAACATTTTGGCAATATAATTAACAGAATAAATATTGATGTTTAGTTTATTAAAAACTATCCTGTAGGTAGTGTGCATCTATGTGGAAGAATTGTTTACTGGTGAAATGTGCTGATAAATTTGTACCTTGTGTTCTCCATCAGCATTCAGATCAGCTAAGGCTGCAAGAGAACACAAGAAATCAGGTATATGCGATGAATAATTTTCTTCCAGAAAATTGTTAATATTCTATTGGTTCTCAGTTCCATAGTAAAAATGATAAAGGTGATAAATAAATACATGAATTTTACTGATTGAGCAAACATAACAATATTAAATTAATTTTACTTTAATCAAACAGTTGATTAAAAAATTTCCATACCCTCAAACTATATGAGATAAGCTCAAAAAACACGAGACTAAAGAAAACCAAAACAAATAGTAATGAGCAACAGAACCAATGGAAAAACAAATGTCACTGAAATTTTAAAACATTATTCTGTCTAGACAAAGTATGCAATCATACATTATAAACTAACTGTAAATCTTTTCGTTTAAAAACTTTTAATGATTGGAAATGGTTTATTATAGAGATACAGACATAGATACATCAGACTCCCTTTCAATGACATGTTTCAATTTTAGCAGTAAGAAAAACACAGGAACTACTGAACTTACCAGAAAATCTAAACAAAAAAAAGAAAATGAAAAAGTTCTTAATTAAAATGACCCTAATCATGATGTTAAGGTGACTATTATAGTTTTTTCATTAATGAAAATTCTACTAATGAATGAGAAGTGATCATATCATTTCTTAAAAGTTTCAAGTGCTCAAATAATCGAATTGATGCAAATGAGATGAAAATTGTATAACATACCATCACCCCTGTTTATGTTTCGGCCCTAAAGATATGCTAAATCTTAAAATACTTTCAAGTTTTATAGCAGACTTGTCACATGAAAACTAACTTTAAAAAAGAATATACCTGTACATGATGTGAATGTGTAGATTGATGCAACTGGGTTGTAATGAGCATTTAACCAAACAGAACTGCCTTCAGAGTAACTGTAAAATTAACAAGGATGATTGATAAAACAACATGCAAAATGTACATGGACACCAATAAAAAATCATAAAAAATACAGAAAAATACTAATATAGAAAAAATACTGAGCAAAATTTCAAAATATATTTAGTTTTCCCCTGGGTATGGTGTGGATCCTGTATATTCTAATACATAACCATGCAAAATTACGAACTTGGTTGCACATTATGAAATACATAACCCTGTTATAAGCTGAAGAATGCAAGTGCTGGAGACATTATAATCTGCAAAATAATGGTCAAGGTAATGTTGATAGAAACAAATTCTTCTCGCTCTACTAGTGCCCACACTCATGCAAAAAGAAGAACAACTCAAATCATAGCAGAAGGTGAAATACCAACAGAAGGTCCATTAGGCACCCTTTCAGAACTGAACTACGTGCAAATTTCGTGGAATGACCTACTCAACAACGTTAAGAATTCTGTGAACAGTTTCAAAAATGCATATGACAAACACACAAATTCACCATAATTCAACACATCCTTCAAAGTTATCACATTTCGCACAATATATTCAAAATTGTATTGTTCTTGCCAATAATCATTTATATTTTATATAGGTCAAGGCTGACCAACTGTGGCACCTTTATGGCCAATGGCCAACTGCAAACAGTCCCAGTCCCCTGCTCTCCAGAGCAGTCCAGACATTGACATTCCCACAGTTTCCTAGATGTCATTTTCCAGCTTCAAATGCAGTCTCTTTCTTCTATGTGTCCCTCTTACCATGCCTTGAATTTTTTTGGGTCTATTGCTAACTTTTAATGAAAGACAGCTTCCATCTGTTTATGGCATTCATTTGAGTAGATTTGCCTACTTCCTGCAGAACCATTTTTTTGTTATTCTCTCTCTAGGCATGGCATGAAAAATGTGAGCGATTGATTGCAGGCATGAGTTGTATATTTGACTGTCATTTTTGACCTGAATAAAATTGTTTTCTTCAACAAATATTGGAAGCTTTGTTTTTCATCTGCTAATTCTTTAAATATTGCCTATTTTGTTCCCTATTGTGGCTAATCGCTCTGCATTTTTCAAATTTTCCCGGAATCAAGAAAGGAAGACAGGCTTTTTTGTTAATGATGCAACAGGCAGGCAACAAATAGACCCGCAAAAAGAAGATTTTCCAACAATAAAGGTTAATATCAATCCAGTGGTGTAGATAGGAAAATTCTTACGTTTTCAAACTTTTGTACATAACTTCACGTAAGTCACATGTCATAAATCATACTACTCGAAGGTTCTTCTTGTCTTTTGGCTTTTTTCAGTTCTGTACCTTATTGAAAGAGATTACCAATTTGATTCAGAACAACAGAAGAGATCACCATATTCATCTTTAAAATATTTTCTCTCAAAATGTAACATTTGGATTAAAATAGACAACCATGTAAATTTCTGATCAGATCAGAAGTTTTCCAACAAAATAGCAGGGGCCTGATTCTCTGCTTTTGTCCCAGGGCCTCCAAATTCTTTTGGCGGTCCTGTGTGCAAGTTTAGAACCGTGAAACGGTCAAAGTTCGCCCTTTCATATACATTAGCACTTTGGAAAGTAGATAGTTTTGCTCTGCCATCCGGTTTTGACCCTGCTATGAAAGAGAACAAATTTTGTACTGTTGTGGTTCCGTTTTTGAACAGGACTGTCTAAACGGTGTCTGAAATAGCTGATATTTAAGAATGTGAATCACAAGCATGAAACAAATAATGCGTGTGGTTTACCACATGCATGGTGATTTTCTTTTGACGAAGACCGATAGTATTCTAAATTTCTTTGTAGAATTGTAGCATAGTGGAACAGTCTTAATGACATTTTCTGATTTTCAATCTTTTTCTGATCTCTTTGCTATAATTCCAGTCATGTGTAAATGTTGCACAAATATATAGTAAACTTTTCAACTATTTCAATTACCTCACCATTTACAATGTCCTGGTTGTGACATCTAACATTGACCCGGGGATCTCTTAAGCCAAAGAGTGCACCTCACTAGCTTTTCTTGACAGGGTTATGGTAAAACTATTGGCAGCAAGATGGTGGATTGTTGAGATGTCTCACAGAAGTTCAGTATAACCATACAAATAGCTGAGACCTACACCTCAATTAGCGATCAATCAGTTGTGGAAAGAGACTTCTACCTCTCCTACCTCAGACCTTGTCTATACACACCATCTCTGTAAAGCTAATCTACAGAATTGGCTGTGAATTGCACTTTATCATGTACATGCATGGACTACCAGGAGCAAGATTTTTCACACCTAAATAAGCTTGCTTTTTCAACAAAATGGTCCTCTGAGAATACTTAAACTATTTTACTCAAGCGAAGAAAATTTTGTCAAATGGAGATGAGGTTAAAAAGCATGTTGTAATTTACAACCCGCAAGAATCTTTGGGACTTTAAGGTAAAAATTCTAAATTTTGTTTCTCTAATGTTGATGTTCCAACAGTTTAAATCCCAAAAAACTTTAAATTGAAATTATATCAATCCCTACTTTGCAAAGCCTATGCTGTAAAATGTTTGCTTTTTCAAAGGCATTATCAAATTTTATGCCACCAAAATTCTTAACTAATGAAATAGCTATCTTATATATCAGACCTCTGTCTTATTTCTTGTTTATCAATATTTCATTTGGTATGTTGATCACATACAAAAATTGTACTGGCACTGTTACTGGCATATATTCAAGGTGAGACACGGTGGACCAGACTGTTGTAGACAATAGACTCTTTATCTGGCTAAATCTTTATTTTTATCTAGATAAATGCATATTCTTTATCTGGATATTTCGCTTCAGAAAAACTTATAATCATATAATGGTGCTTAGGCCTATATGTTGTTAAGCTTGGAATTTTCATCGAGATCTCGGAAAAAACAGAAAGTTATGAATTTTGCTTCTCGTAGTTTTAACTGACATAATTTTTCTTTCGTGTATGCCACTTAGATGAGAATATGCGCTCGAAATTTGAATGCAACTTTAGCAAATACTGTGTATGTGGCCAGCACCCGACCCGCGCCATTTGAATTACAAAACAAAACACCTGATTTGAAAAGCTAAAAAGTACCGGTATTCATACCTGTTTCCTGTTTCGTTTTCATCACTCTTTGCCTTTCGTGGGCTTGATAATGAACCTTCCACCGCAGTCATTCTTCTCTTCAAGTTGTCCAAGATTTTCTATAATGAATTTGATGATGGAAGCCTGCCTGACAACAACAACATAGATACACCTCGAAATACTTCGTGCATCAATCACGAACCTACTGATGTCATCCAACAATTGTGTACTCATCCAACCTACCATTTCTATTCATCCAATCAACCAAAAGGCAAGAAAAACCGGAGACTTTCTAAAATCTGCGGAATGTTCCATCATCAGGTCGCAAATAGTCTGGATCTGCTAATCCCAATGAGACCAAATTCGAAGTTTGTGTAGTAGATGAGCGCAGTGCAGTGGCGGAAGTTTTTGCGGGCTCTTCTGGGTTATCGTCTCCCGCCGGGCGAACTAAAACCCGTTACATCAGCGTTCTCGTCGGATAATTCACAAAAGCAGGGACGGATTTAGCGGGGGTATGGGGGTGCGACACCCCCCCCCCAATATTTATGTGTCTTTTGGTAAACATTCATCTTCTGGAACTTGGATCTTGGATTTTAAAGTTAATTTAGCTGACAAATGCAATAAAAATTGAGGTCAAGTCTTTGGCTGATTTTTAAAGAATTTGTATTAATTTTTGATGACGTCATGAAAAACAAGCAACTTCCGGTGTAAATTTTTTTGGCGAATCTTGGATTTGAAATCTCCATGGTCGATTTAAATGATATGCGAAATAAAATTTGAGGTTATGTAGCTTGCTAGTTTTTTCTACAAAATTCCCTGTCTAGTTTGAAACAAAGAATTAATGAATGATTAAAGTATGATTTTCTTTTGGGCAAATTACAGTTATATACATGTAGTTTTATACGCAGAATCATACGGCAGGACACGAAAGTACCCTGACAAGTATGAACAATGATTGGATAGAAGCACATTTCATTAGAAGCTTGTGTAAGGCTTGAGAGTTGATTTAAATGATAGCTTTATAAGATCAAAACTTCGTAGAAAAACAATAGAATTTTTGGTTTTTTGGCCTCAAGGATTTCAATCGCGCGACATAAAAGTCTGATAGAGAAAGAATTGTTTTGTTTTATATTGAGTTTAAACCTTTACAATGTGGTTTCTCAGGGATGGCAGGAATGTGCATCTCTGAATGACCAAAAGTAAATTCAAGCAAATATTTTGAAAGCTTCTTTCATCACTTTACACTATATGTTTTTTTATCTATTCTAACATTGATATGAAATAGGAAAAGCTTTCCAAAATTTTAGAATGACCATTTTAGTGGAGCGAGAAGAAGCAAAATTGTTTTACATTAAATAAGGAGCCAAATTCTCAGGGGGAGGGGGGAGCTTAATACGTTTCAATACTTAGGGGTACCTGAAAAGGTACGGGGACGTGTCAATACTAAGAAGTACCTGAAAAGTGCAGAATTATCGGAATCGGTTTTTGAAATATGTGCGGAAAAATGGGTACCGTTTTGGGAAAATATTGTAAAATTATCAGAAGGGAAATTTAGCATTAACCAAGCAAAGGTCCAATTAGAATTAAAAGCATGAAACATGTGTAATGTTCAGATTTTGGGACAAAGGACATACAAAATTTGTTTGATTATTTGCTTCTTTCTTGAAAAATGTTCTTTGACTTGCGGAATTATGGGTCCAAATTTGTTTAACCAAAATGGAACGTCCCATTCAGGGCCGTAAATCACGGGGGGGGACGGGGGGGACTGGACCCCCCCCCAAAATCTGGAGCAAAACGATTTTTTTGGAGAAATTACCATCATTTTCCTTGAAAGAAAGAAATCCCTGGTAGCCGGGTTAGAACCAAACTACGTTTTTCTGTGTTATTGCAACAAACCTCAGCCACTAAGGTTATTTTTGTAAGCAGAGTGGTTTTTAGAATTTTTACAAGATAGAAACTTTCCGTTTTCTACCGTTTTTTTCCGTTTTGTACCGTTTTATTTTTGAAAACAAAGTATGAAATAAAAAGAGAGCAATCTGTCATTTTATTTGACCTATTTACTAACTTATTTACGTACATTTCTATTATTTTTCTATTATTTGCTTTTATTTAGTGAATCACTTTTTGTATCATTAAAATGTATTCATTTTTTATGTGTAAAGATGGCCTACTGAAAGCACTCAAAATAAGAAGACGCACATTTCTGTTCAGAAAGTAAATTTCTACCAATCAATACAACAGCGTCCCATATTTCCCCAAAGTCTGTAACTAAGGTTTAAGCACGACTCTTCCCCTCCACAATTTCACCCAATAAACAATAATCTGTGTTCTTCTGAGAAACGCCGAACTTTTTATCCTGAGCGATTCTAGTATTTTGTTAAATTTAGTCTGAGGGATGCTTTTTTAGCCTTTCTAGAAGGTAAAATTTCAAAAATTTTCCTCCGCGTCGGACCCAACCATGGTGGGTCCTCCTGCGACAGTAAACTTGATTCTTAGCATCCAAGGTTGAATTTCTTGGGGCCGTCTCTGAAAAATGTTATCCATACAATTATCAACACAAGTCAATGTACTAAGGAATATCTATAAATACCTTCTAAAGAGCAGAAAGTCTTGAGAAGTCCAAAAATATTGACTTTTGTTTTTAAAGTAATTTGCCCCTCGACTGTTTCCATAACACACCCTTGTGGTGCCATGCCCACTGCATACTTTATATTCATTCGCTCTGCTGACCCCCCCAATTCACATGACAGATTTACGGCCCTGGTCCCATTCCAAAGTTAGGCTTAGTCAACCACCCACCCACCCCCTCCCCCCTTTCCCGAGCCAAAATTAGATAGAGAAGAGAAATATATTAATCCAAGTTAAGATATAAAACAAGAACAAAAGAGTATCAACAGACGAACTACATCAACTAAAAATAAAAGGATTAAAAAAATTCCGTAAAGTTGTGGGCATTATTTTTAAAAATCTGTTTGTAAATTTTTTTTTTAAATAAATTGGTTTTAATAAAGGCTCCTTTAGACTTGGCTTTATAATCAGCGTTTCTTGACAGGTCAGGATCATCGATAAAAACAGACTTTGAAGCTTTCTTGACGATATTTTCAGAAAACAATTCTGCCGATTTTTCTTTTCTCTTGTTCTTAGAAAGTCTCTTCCTACCAGTTTCAATGCACCATAGACCTTGTGAGCTGGGTTCAAACAATTTAAAGAACAACACTTAGGCACTAAGTTATTCTGCATCCAGCTCAATATCCTAAACCAAGCACGCATTTCCAAGGCCTACAATGGTCTTAGCGATAAGTTTTTATAAAATTCTGCTTTTACAATGCAACGTTTCTTCGATCAAATTTCACTGTTCTAGTCTTCTAGATATTTAAATGGTACGATGTTTAAAGAAATATAAAACAAAATAACTTATTGATTGGTAGACTACAGTTTTTTCTACATTTTCCTAATTTTTTGCCATGTTCCACAGAAAAGTGGAGGGGCCATGGCCCCCACGCCCCCCCCACCGATTTCGCCGGCCCTGATAATTTACATATTCAAATTGTAACACGCTGTTGTTATTAATGACATTAGCATGTTATTTTACACCTTTCTCAAAAACTATCTATAATCGAAAATAAGCTTCAAATTTTTAAAATGTTTTGAAAAAAATATTTGCAAAGAGAGGGAATCAAGATTAGTTGAGTGCCCCATCTTTCTGACCACGCCCATTTTGAACCCCTTAAAATGAGGAAGGTTTTATAGTATGATAGAGGAAGGAAGGAAGGTTGAAAACTTTTCTGTACTCCGTGACAACACAACTAAAAGTTTGCTAAATATGAATATACAATGGCACAAATCTAAGCAAGTTTTATAAATTTTCTTTGATAAAACATTTCAGTTTGGTGTATAAATTCTAGGGTTTGTTCAAGTATGTTTCTATAGACGCCTTTAGGAAACGGAAAAACCTTCAAAAGTTGCATTAAACGCTGTTTGGAAAAAAAAATTCGGAGTACTTTGCAGGTAACACAATGCAGTTGCATTGTAATTGGTTAGACCTTGGGTTCCTAGTTTAATAACCGTTGTTCAATAAAATGATTTTCATCTTCTCGCAAGGAGCCATAGATTTTATTCGAATTCTGAGGTGGAAAAGCAGGGGGAAGCTAAAGAAAATTCTTAAGGTCTGACCGTTGGCAATTATACAACCTGTCCAGACAGCTTCCAGGAAGGTTCTGGCATCTAGGGGTGTCTTGTCGATAACTTTTCAGAAATATCGGCAAATAAAGGTTTGCTCACCTACTTTGTCGGCAAATGGGATCGGTGCAGTCCCCTCGTGGACAAAAGCTAGCTTGAAGGGGCTTAGCTTGAAGGGGCTTGGCTTGAAGGGGCTTGGCTTGAAGGGGATATAGAGGGTGTGACACCTCCCATGTCTTCATGTGTTTGTCAGTAAATCTTGAGCTGGTCTAAAAAATTCTTATTTTGTCGGCAAAATTGCCTATCAGTGGGTGAAATTGCACCTGAATTCTCTTCATCAATGTCATCGTCGGTAAATTTTCCTGCCCTCCACCCCCTTGTCTAGAAGGTCAAGCGACACCATTGTTCAAAACAGTGGTGCAATTTGCGACTCCCAGTTGACATCGTGGTTTTTGCATTTCGTTATCTGCAAAACTTTGTCGAAAATGGATTTGATAGGATTTGAAATTGTCTTATTGAAATAAGTCGGTACTGAAAACTTCATGTCGTTTTTGAATCGTAAGATATTTCTAAAGATTTTACTGGAATTTTCTACTACAGCCTAATTAGCGTTTTTAGCAGCCGAACAGGCCAAACAACATGAAATTTTTTACAGTTCTACCTATGTACATGTTCCTTTTTTAGCCAATATGAAGATGAAAAATATAGGGGAACTTATATAATTTATATAGGGCAAAACTATAGGGGAACCAACTATGGATAATATAATCTAGAAATTATGTATTAACCGACAAACCCAAAGCACGCTTGCACCCCATTTGGCCATGGCACTGCAGACAAGGGTTGAAAATCCATACTGCAAACTTATTACAATTGTTAATCTTTCGTTGTTTAGTGTAAAGACAGATCACTTACATTTACATTTTAACAGTTTACATTTTATATGTGGATGAGTGGACAGTAGAATGTGGCCAGACCCCCGTCCTATTTGGTGTCTAGCTCTCTTTTATTATTACGCATAATTCAAAAGATTGAATTGTGCTTATTCTGAAAGGTTTTGAAAATTGTCTTGGAAACCATTCATGCATTCTTTGAAATGCAAGCTGCCATTTAATTGTGGATGGTTCGATGTATTTTCTCCCCACACAGAACAGCCAAAACCAAGTAAAGGTATGTGATTTCCTTAACACTTCTTCAAATCAGTTTTGCAACTTTGTAATTGGAAGACATTGTGTAAACGGAAACGGAGTCTGAGCAAACCCTTAAATTTTCCTTGAAGGACGCTGCATCATTTTGAATACCAATGAATAAATAATACAGAAAAACAATGAATTTTCTCAAATGCAAATGACCCAACACATTCATTGTTGTGTTAGGTGTGATTATTGCAATTGCTTGTAGTAGGTATTGTTAGATTTTGTTCTGATATCTCAGTTGCTGATTCTTCACGACGGTTCACGCACAAAACCAAGCAAGGTAAATGTTTGCCTTTTTGTTGTTCTTTATTCTAGGCCATGCAACTTTTTTGCTTCGATCTCAGTTATCAAGTTTCTAATAAGTTATTAAGGATCACATTCGGAAACAAGTAAAATTGTTGTTTGCAAATGCATACTACGGCGGTTGACGCCTCAGCTCGGGCCTAATGGAAACAAGCAGTAGTATTTATTTGACACTTAGCATTTAAAAGGGCGGCTTTTTTAGCTAAACAGGCAAAGGGAATATTTGTATCAGTATGCTTTCATGGGTTTAGATTAGAAGCACTCTATGCAACGATGTAGCAAGAAAAAGCTTAACCTGTGTATCTTGACCTAATCTTTGCAAACATCCTTTATGAATTACTCTGGCTTCCTACATGGAGTTTTTTCTTTTAGAAGTTAGGCATTGGTGTTATTTTCGTTTATATACAGCCACTATCGCAGGGAATCATTACGAAATGACCGAATAATGCTACAATAAATAGGACTCGCGCGTGCCAATATCTAACTTAAAAGGAATTATCTTTATCAAAAAACCTTGGGAAAGTCGAAATAAACTTTTTCCATTTTCGAAATGGAGAGGCACTGCTTTCCGTTATCATGAGGTCGTGCGGTAGGACTTTGTGCCTTGTGTGGATTAGCTGAAAATTACAAAGTTTATCAAAATTTAGTCACAACATGTGGTTATATTATAAGTTGCTAGGGTTGCTAGGGCGCCCATCCTAAATTCTGCATCTGTATTGTTTGGGACAAAAAGCTTAATGATTTGTTTGAGCCAATCAACGTCGAGGAAGCCAGGCAACACAGCCAAACATGCAGACGTGCTGAGAACAGTAATTGTAGCCACTTAAACAAGTTTCATCTATTTCTGAGGAGTTTTACGGATATAATTAAGGGACGTATTTCTGTTGATTTTTCATTTAAGGGTTTCCTCGTCTCGGAGCATATTTGTAGTTGAAGGAGAAGATCAAATTTTGAAGATTTTTGCCTTAAAAATTCCAATAATTGAGTTGAAGATACGTTTTCTGTTGCTTTTAGTCGATTAGGTTGCCTTGATCTGGCTCTAGTGTCGGAGTTCAGATCAAATGTTGTTTACATCGAATGTCTAATCTACCTGAATATGTAGGCCTTAATACAATGAAATTCATAAATCAACAGATAATCCAGGCAGGTTTTTCAGTAAGCTAGATATTTCTGCAATTAACAAACTCTGAACGTCAATGTGCATCTCCGATGGCTCACTTACGAATGTTGTGCCTTTTTGAATCGATGGTTCTATGCCTTTTTGAATCTAGATATATAGAGGTACTCAGTCCACACCAATGAGGTGTACTCTATTCACCTCATCGATCCACACTCGAGAACTTGCTTCGCACATGTAAAGACGAGGGTTCTCTTTCTTTTTTGATTGTCCTCAAATGTACTCGAAAAGACAACTTGGGGAATATCTTTGGTGAAGGGGTCCCTTTGGTCTTTTGTTTGAAATTTTGTTAACTGCAGCAGGTAAGCAACAAATTGCTAATTAAAGGAAAAATATATTTCAAACTAATACATAAATGGGAGAAAAAATGATAATAAGCTTTAACCCTGATCAAACGATCCAACATTTCACCCAACATTTTCACGCGCAGATCGAAAAAGGACTGGGTAGAAGTTCGCGCTGAAGGCTGCACAGTTTCGCGAGATTTCGATCCGAAAAAACGAAAGGCAATCTCTGCCTTCCCTTTTTATTTTCTCTTCAGATATTTCCACTGTCATCGCGGTCTTTCAGGACAACCGTTGCATCCCCTATCAAGGCCGTGGCCTAAATTTATCCCCCTGCGCTTTCTTGTAGCTCCTCTGTGCTACTGTTTCTTCTTGGTGCCCCTTCTTTCGCACAGAATTTGTTATATTTCGTTATATTTTCCATAATTAAAGTGTAACTGATTGCAAGCAAACGCGATTGTTGAAACGAACGAAACCAGCCTAACAAAACAACAACGATGTGATGATTGATTTTTGGCACTCTTTAGCCAACTGCGCGTGCGCAGAGCCAACAGTGTTGGGTGAGGTGCGGTTGTCAAACGATCCAAGACAATAGAATTGTTGGACGTCGGCACCCAACATTTTTGACCTTAGTCAAATTTCGTCCAACATCGAAATTTACGATTTTAGGTGACCCAACAAGGTGGTCAAATGATCCAACATTTCGCCCAACACCATGGTTTGTTTCCATCGTTTTCGTATTTCTCCGAAGCTGTGTTTTCGTACGACAACGAAGAAGAAGTCAATTGTAACTCTAACGTTCAATTTATATCAACATTCAATTTCAAAGCTAAAACTAAAGTACAAAGAATTGATTGTGTTGCAATCCCCATACATAATAAGATTTCCCCATAGCAACACAATAATAAGAAACATAGAACTAGAAGGGCTAGAATGCGCGGTCTATTGTTCTTCACCTGTCGCGCGTGTTGCCACCGTGGGGAACTAAAATGGTAGCAACAAGTTGGCAAAAAGCAGCAATAACAACAGAGGATTAGTACGTGTCGAGCCGGCCTCTTTTAATTTGGTAGCTTGTATGGCGAATAAAACCGATATTGCAAGTCAATGGATAAAAAGTATGTTCCAGGTAAGATTTGCGTATACTTTTAAGCACCTAGCGGGTACTTCCTTCTTTAAAAGCTGTGGTATCGTCTGGCGCAGGGCTAGGTCATCTCTAAAATTTCGATGTAAAAAATAAGATTTTATTAAAAATATATTGATTTTGTTTGCATGAATTTTAAAGAAATATTTACATTGTCAAATACCTGTCTTTAAGGTTAGGGAACGTTTGGAATCCAAGTGAACGCGAAATTTCGAATGCCCAAACTGAATCGCATCCCAACATTGAATTTGAACATTAGTCCATTAACCCAGTCAAGATGTGTTACCAATCTTTTTGCCAAATCTTTGAGTGTATTTATCGAAAACAGAGGAGTTTTATTTTACATATTATTATAAATGCCGATTTCTCAAGTTGTGCTATTTACAGATTATGCTATTTACAAAAAAGGGATCATCTTATTAAAATGTTGTTTACATTTGTCAATCGTCAAGAGAGATGGCATTTCCTCCATCTACTTTAAAAGGACCACCAGGCTACTTAACCGCCGCCCGGCACTCGGCGTTATATAAAGTTTGACGATTTTCAAATGAAACAACATAATCCTAAAGGTTTTATTCAGAACCAAAGTTAGTCGTTGTAAAATAAAATCTGTTTTGTTAACTTATGGCGTTTTGATGCTTTGTTTTTCTTTATGATACGCTCTGTATATACTCTTCCAAACTGGAAGCAGAAAATTTTTAGATATTTTTGAGTTATTAATTTGATTAAAATTGTTATGTGATCATCCCTCATGTGCTCATCCAAGATATGTGTTGCCTTTGAATGTTCAGATATAGATGTAAATGTTGACATCTTCGTATCTTGCAATACTTTTGATTCAATTTGTTTATTCATATCACTTGAAATGCCCTGCCAATTACATAATTCCCTTCTAGCAATTCTATCAACGCTTTGGACAACCTTATAAACAGACCAAGATGGAACTAATAAATTCCCAAACCTTTTGCATGATATGAGTGAAAGATTGCAGCTATAGCCATAGTCATTAGAGCTGTCTGAGCTTTGGTACAGAGCAGTTGCACAATCAGGACAATCAAGGGACTCTAGAATTTTTTTTACAATATAGCCAGAAATGTATTGCAAGACATCATTTCTCCAAATGTTATTTGAAAGGAGCATGTCATTGACAGCTGGGTCACTGCTTTGGATTTCATTGCTTTCTTGGATCCTGCTGATATCAATGCAATTGGCTGTGGATGGAGCTTCAATTTTATTCTTCAATAAAAGGGATCGCAGTGCATATTTAAACTGGAGGGCTGTTGGGTTATTGTTCCAACCAAAACGACTTCTTATTTTTGAAAAGTACATTTCAATTTGGTCCTGAGAAAAGCGATATGTTAGTATGTATTTGAAAGGAGATTCTGACCTTTCAAATAAATGTCTGCTAATATTCAGAATTGATGTTGCAGAGACAGCAAAACCAATTACAAAGGTCTTTCTTGGCCCATTGATTATTGGCAAGCCTGCTGTATCCTTAAGAGACTTAAGATAATCAATCCCATTATTAAGGTAACCTTGAAGCTCAAGGATATTATCAGGTGTGATTGGCTGCTTTGTATTCTTACCAAATTTGCTTTTAGAGTTTAAAATGTCAAAGATGTTGTTCATCAACAAAATAAACTCACTTGTGGCCTTGCTGTCTCTAAACTCTGCAAGTTTGAGGCTTCTTAAAAAAGTAATGGCAGCTGCAACAGAATGGCTCAGTGTCTGTGCAGCAATACCAACTTTCATTTTGTGGTTCTGCCATTGAATATGCTGGGTCTTAAGTTTGTTGGCTAAATTTAACACATCTTTTTTCTGTGCTCTATATAATGCCAACACATACTCCCATGATATTCTTTCCCCAGTAGGAGTACAAAATATTTTAATGTCTGCAAAAGCATTCCTTGCTAGCTTTATCATATGACAGACATCTAGAATGATAAAAATTTTTTTACCAGGTTTAGCAGGATGCGGAAAAGAACCATCCAGCTTTTTTATGTTAGCCCCTAGTTTTTCTGCCATAGTGATATTTTTAGGGGCCCCATCAAATATCACTGCATGCACTTCAGCACCTTTTTGTGTGACCATTGTTATGGCTTCAGTTATTATTCTAGCCAGGATATCACCATCTAGTGCATTGGTCAAAAAATATGCTATTGGGACATACCATGGTTTTTGGAGCCCAGCTACCATGAAAAGAAGTGCATTTTTAGCAATCGTGTCTGGCTTTTCTCCCTTAAGTGGACCATAGTTCACATTACCAACAAATCTTGAATTTTTCTGGTCCCATTCAAGTTTTGTTTTAATTGCCATTTCATCTAAAATTATGACACAATCATTCTGACCCTCTTTTACTTTATTTTCAATGAAATCAAAGGATTTGTCTAAAAACCCAGGCTCGCAGTCAATGTTAATAGCCCAAGAGCGGATAGTTGCAGGGTGTGGTAAATGAAGATGTTTTCTTATGAACCTGTATGCTCTTGGGCTGTAAAAGTGAAGGGAGATTGCAAACTCTTTAATCTCCTGTGAGTATCTAGAACCAGCCTGTTTTAAAGCATTTTTGGTTTCATTTCTAAATAACTCAGTTGTCAGATGACCAAAATTCTCTGCTAATGTCTCCTCGCTTGTTTGGCTGAGCATTTTTAATTCTTTCAACTGAGAGCAAAGGCCTTTGATAGTTTTTTCCTTTCTCACGTTACTTATTCTCAACTTTTTGATGATCTTATTTTTTTCTTGAAGTTTCCTTTTGTATTTTTCTGCAACTTTTCTAGGGGAAGTCTTTAAAACATAAGTATGGTCATCAGCAAGCTTAGGTTTCTTCTCAGTTGAGGTTGTTGGTCTATTAGGAGAAGCACTAGGTCTTTTCCTTGGCTTTCGCTCTTTTGTTTCCTTTTTTGGATATGGGCGGGAAAATCAAAAACAGATGGTACTGCATCCTTTTTCAAATATTTTTTTCCTAATGACTGATAGTTTGGTAAACAAGAAGGATAGCTGTAATCACTTGGAAGGAAATGTTTTTCACAAATTCTTTGCGATGGTGTTGGGTGCCAATCTTTTCTTCTCATTGCAACAAGCCATTTACCCATCAATTCTTTATTTGATAATGGAAAGCTGTGGAAAATATACCACAAACAAGATTAAATTTCATTTTTCCTTTTTTACTGCAATAGGTAACCCTCAATTTGCTGTCATTTTTATCTACTCTGTGCAAACTTTAAAATATTTGATTATGAAACCTGGGGGTCAACCTTTGAAGTTATGGGTCTCAACACATGCTGACAACTTTCAGCATAAACATATGAGATAGTACCGTAAGAGCACACTCACATTATTTTACAGCCTCAGTTGCAATTTTAATATACCCAAGTCTTTCTTTTTAGTGTGTACGAAGGAAGAAACGCAGGATATATTGTGCGCCGTATTCTGTGAATCTTGCAATGAGTAATATTATGAATAATAGTTAGGAACAACAAAGTAACACTACGATGAAAATCCAATGTTTTGAAATAGAATTTCAAAATACATATATTTAATAAATACTAATATTTCTCCCCGGCATGAAGGGCTTCATTAGAGGCTTTCTTGATAGAACCACCAAAAAATTAAAAAGCTAAAGAAAAAGTGTACGTCCAACACTTTCACCTCGTATCTCTAACTGAAGGCCCGATAGGTTTGAAAAGTTTTATTACAGCGCTCTCGAATAATAAAAAATCATTTATCCGACAAGTAAATTTTTATATTGAATTATCCAGAAATGCCGAAAACTTATCGTAGTATTGAATTGCGATCGTGAATGCCGGGTATGTGAAATGTTTCTTATATGTCAAATAAACCCTTCCGCTTGAATTTAATTCAAAATAAGATTAGAATTAATCTTACATATGTCTCAAAGTTTGTCTTTCAATTCAAAGCGCTAGTGAAGAATAGGCCTAGACTTACTGATGAAACGACACATTCGTTTGTCCTGGACGAAGATCCTTCGTCGGGATCCAGCGATTTTCGCAACCAAACGCAGCACAGGATACAACCATTATACAGATTTTATCAGATCTGAACCAATTCTGAATAGTTTATCGCAAAATAAACGCAAAATTTCGGGTATGTGACGATCGTCATTAAAGTCGGCCTATGTTATCTGAATATTACTTCCGTGTTTTCTGCCAACTTGTTGCTACCATTTTAGTTCCCCACGATGGCAACACGTCACGTGACCTACCACGCATTCTAGCCCTTCTAGTTCTATGATAAGAAACATCAATAGGATGCTAGCCGCCTACACCTCGGGGTTTTCTCCAAAAGTCTAGAGAAGTAATCAAATATTGTTCATTTGGTGTGTGTAGTAGCTAGTTTGCTGTGTGTGGGCTAACAGTAAGGAAAATAATTATCTTTTTGGTGGAAATACAGCTAGAAGTATACAGTAGAATCCCGTTATAACGTACTCGGTATTACGTACTTTCGGATATAACGTACTGGTGTGCTTGGTCCCGGCAAAAGGTGTGCTTGGTTTTAGTCAATTTTAGTTACCCTCGTTTCAACGTACTTCGGTTATAACGTACCTACTACACTGGTCCCTTAAAGTACGTTATAACCGGATTATACTGTATATGAAATGCCGCCTTTTTTGCAAGTTCTTATCGAGTACCGAAGTGTGACGTCATCAAAAAATCTAATTTTAGAATTTCTAATTTTAGCATAAAATACCTCTTAACAAGCAAAATCAGTAAGGTATGTTCAAAATTGGGCGAGATATGACCAATGAAAGACTTCAAGTTTGCTAACGGAATACTGTTATTCTGGCCTGGTTTATGAAGTTATGAACCAAGTTAGAATGTTTAAAGACAAGTTAGAGAGGTTTGATGTGGAAAGAGCCTGTGCTTACATAGCCATATTTCAGCCAATTTGTAACACATTCAGCTTATTGTTCACATTTCGGTACTGTATTAAAATGTGCATTTCTGCTGTCCACCATCTGCTGTCCTTACTATTGGCTAGAAGTCCAAGGTTGTTTTTGGTGTTTGTGATTGCGTGGATGGCAAAATCTGCAGTCTGTGTTTTTAACAATTTTCATTGTTCATCATTTTTATTTTCATGCCTCGGTTATTCTAGTTTTATGACTCCCAGGTGAACCTGACAACACCTGAATGGACTTTCCAGAACTACCTACTCTAATGAATATTCCTGAATTGCGGTTTTTTCGGATCCAACTTAAGGTGTTGATGTCTGAAACACAGTTTTTTCTTCCAGGTGTATCTGGAATGATGCTTCGCACAATTGTAGCAATTGCTGCCATATTTGTTCTCTGCTGTGATGCAGACAAGAATCTGGAGGATGGTGATCTCAAGGTTAACATAAGAGGACAATCTGGAAAGATCACGTTTTCAAGAAGTAAGGCTGCATGCTTTCAGATTTATCTTTTTAATACATTGCTCAGGGCAGTGCTGGTACGTTTACTAGTTGGGCCTTCCTGGACATCGTGACAACCGTTCTTCCACGGGATGGTAGGCGGTAGTGGAAGGAACGATAAAAAATTTGCTGGAATACCAAATAAAATGTGAACTGAACCCATTCCTCAGATAAAATTTATTTGCTTTGTCCCTCAATAAAGCTTTTCTTACTTATGTAGCTCGGTTAATATTGCAAATTTCTCTTTGTTTGCCCATTGATAACACATGTGTAAACTCCTTTTTGAATGAAATGCTGCAATCAAAACTGAATAGGTAGAAAATGCTGATAAAATGAAATTTTATCAGAGTTAATTATACGAGGGAGCTTTTTTATTTTAATTGATAGAATGCATTTGTTGATGTTGTGTTTATTTGATAGGCCAATAAAAAGAAATTAGAAGGTTCTTGATTCGCATCAAATAAATCACATTTTAGAAAGTCACTTCACGGTTCATGTTAATTAGTACCTGCGCAAATTTCCGCCACGTTAATTTGTCCGTGTGCTAATTTTTTTGTAATAAGGTAGATACAATTTAGCAGAAATGAGAATAATAAGCAGTTATAAGCAAGGATTTCTTACAATTGCTTTAAGCAAGGATTCTTTCCCGGTTCATTTTCAGTTATACGTGGTGTATTTAAAAGATTTGCCTACTGATTATTCTTACAAAAAGATGAACCGCCCTCCGTTGTCTAAGGAATCATCACAAACAAAAAGCATCTTGTTGAGAGCCAGGGGGGAAGAGTAATGAAAATAAGAAAATTACTTCTGTGTGAATTTCTTGCTTTTATTCTAAAAAAATTCAAAATTCCTTTTAAGCTAAATGATGAAATTGCTGTACTAGCCAATAATCAGAAGCCAGTCATTCTGTAAATTCTACTTACTTTTGGTTGACTTTTGACATTACCATATGAAAATGAAATTTTCTACAGAGTTCTTTGACCATCGCTTACTGCTGGCTGGTAGCTCACAAAATGAACTAAGTTTTACCAATTCCCTTGTTCCACCATGAATGATCCGTAAAAATTGTTCCACCATGAATAAATTTTCACAAATTAGAAGTAGGCGTTTTATTATTAGGCGTGGTCAAAAGGGCGTGGCATATTGTATCTGAGCCTGGCCGTCCCACCAAACCTGGCTTCGCCACTGACCCTCCCCCTTTATCCAAATAAAAAAATAAAAAGGCAACAGAAACTACGATTGCTGCTTGTTATTTCATTTATTGTAGTTATAATGAAGTTTGAGGTCGATTTTTTTCTTTTAGAGGGTAATTCTCTGACCGTCAATTTCGACTACATCAAAGAATTGGATAAGGATGGCAATGAAGTTGGTACAAGTGGCAGTAAGAAGCATTCAATCAACAGTTTTGCCAAAGAATCATTCACCTTCAAAACAGCTGGTTTGAAAACAGAATACCAAAACATCTCTGTCAAGCATACCCAGTTTGAAGCAACAATTTCTGGTCCTGGAGCAAAACTCATTGTTGATATCTTCATCTTTAAAGGAAGTGGAAATATAAAAACTTCCAAAAATGAGACGTTGGAAGTTAAGAAGGGTACTGCCAAGTTTAACATCAAGTTAGAGAGCTGGACATTCTGTGGAGGAAGTGGAGGAGACTCTTGCTCAAAAGGCGGTGCTCAAGAAATTGGTAACCAAATAGAATTGGGTATTGAGATTAAAGGAAAAAAGAAGCCATTAAAGAAAGGAAAAGGAAAAGGAAAGGGCCGCAAAGTTGAGACATTTGACCTTGGAGATGGTGATTGTACTCTGAGTGGTGCAGTGAGTATAACTTTGACAATTTGTTGAACAAGTTAACAATATCACGTTCCGCCAAGCAGGGGGGGGGGCTATGGGGTTTTAGCCCCCCTTCTTTTTGCCGAAAATGCAAAAAACTATCCAATGAATCACCAGTCAAGTTTCTTTGGTTTCGGTTTTAGCCCCTCTCCCCCACTTTTTTAAACCCTTAACTTTCTCGACTCTTCACTTGTCTGTTGATAGATAATTAAGTGGATTGAGCTATCTGTCAATCCGGAGGGATTATTTATTTTTTTAGTCCTAGAGGTGGAGGGGGAGGGGGGCTTAAAAGAGAGTAGGGCTTGTTAGAAAGGGGGCTTATTAGTAATTCAATGTAGAAGATGTTATTAAAATTCCATTTATGCATTTTTTGTTATGAAAATATATACAAATGTCCTCAAACTTTTTGCTAGCAGCTTCGAAATCTTCTTAAAAAAACTTTTCTTCTAAGGGGGGACTTAATAGAGATTTCACGGTAGCTCAAGCCACATTGGTACCTGTTTGCCTTCAAACAGTGTACATCGTCTAAATCTACTTTGCAAATAAGATACCTTTTCGATTAGAAGGAAAATTATGTTAAAGCGACATACTTATAATGCTTTTGAAGGGAATATCACATCTCTGGCGGCCTCTTGCTCAACACTATTTTGACTTTCAAGAGCCGTTGAGAGCAAGCCCCGAGCTCAGGGAAAACTTGAAAGATATACGTGACTTGCCAAAGTCTCAGTTATATTGAAAGAGGGCAGGATGGTTCAAAGTCTCAGTCGCACTCATGATGACACACTGAGTTTAAACTTTTTCTCTCCTTTCCCATCATGTTTTTTTTCTCCCCTCTTCTTTCTCTATCTTTTCTTTCTTTTCCTCATCTACTTACCCTAGCTATCTATTTTCCTTCTCGACACCCTTGCTGACTTTTAGGATAGATGACTTACATTGCGTTTAAGAAATAACTATAATTTTCTATAGGTCGAAGTTGATGGTACTTGGAAAGAAATGGTCGCTTCCTACCCAAAAGTTGAAACTAAAGGTGCCAAGACACTGTTCATGTTCCGCTTTCCGAAGTTCAGCAGCAAAGTCATCTATGACCCAACAGTGGAGCTTTCCGCGGCTGGTGGAAGTTCAGCATTGAAAGTTGGCATCTTAACAGTGCTTGCATCCATCTTGGCACTTATGAAGATTCTTTCGTAAATTCCTTCTAATAAGACTGTGAACATTTGCTTACTGCTTCATTTCTGTAGTTTGTTTAATGTGCTAACTTCATTTTTATGACACAGATTATTTGTTCTGTTTAAAATCATTTGTTCAAGTTGACTTGGTCATTTGATAGGCCATACCGAATTTTTTGAAAAGCACCGTTTTCTTTGGTTTTTACTGACAACAGCTGTTTACGTTTTCATATTGAACAGGGGTGGAACAATGATCCCCAACTGATTGTTGGAACAGATGCACTTATCCAATCATACAAGGGAACAGGAGGAGAATTTTAGAAAGCACACCAGCGTTGCAACCATCATTTGCGCATTGCATTTGTCGAAATTCAACAAATTAAAAAGCACTTCCCCATCTACTTGGACCTTATTATCAAGAATAGAAGCTGCTCCTGTCCACCCCATTACTTTGGATATCCCGCTAGATTTTGTGACTACGGTGGTCGAGCAACCAATCAAGAATAGCCAAAACTAAAAACACAAAAATCACACAATCCCCCCTTCCCTTTTCCTCGCATTCAGAACCTGTAGTAAAAAATATGTATTACGAACCATTCAGCTGGACTAATTATATTTTCGTAATTGTTGCTTCACCTATCCATTTATCGCTTTAAGTGTCAATCTTGCTTGCATAGTCAATATTAATTAAAATTGATATTGCTTTTGTGTCTACCCGCTTTTTCTTCAGTTTTATTTCTTGTCATCGGGCTTCTACTATATATATACAAATATAAGGCTCAAAAGTGGGTACATTTGTAAGGCATATAAACTTTTTTAAGAGTACCTTGATTTTGGTGAGCCTCAGAACAGGAAAAGATGTGATGAATACCTTTCTACAATTTTCTTAATAAAAAATAACAAAGTTTAAAAAAGAAAAAGCAGATCAGCTTGCCAGGAACATTGGCATTTTGTTGTACATCTAGATCGATAGGGTTTATTTCATTCCCTAATCGAGTTTATCCCAGAAGCCTTGAATGCTGATGGACTAAAAAGAGAGAAGAAAACAGCTTCTGATTCTTTTACTTTGTCGTTTCCAGGATAAGGAGACAGACGCAGTGCCGTAGAAAAAGTGGGGTTTTTGGAGAGCCCAACAGTTGGACAACAATAGAAACAAAACGAATAAAGAAATAATAGAATAATTGAATAAACGAATAATAGAAACAGAATATCTCTTTGGCAACAGATAAAGTTCGGTCCTGCTACGGTCACTGGAGATCAGTGGCCACGGTCCATAGATATGCTACGGTCAAACTTTTCCTCCGCATTCACACTTCCCTCTAACATTTCCGTTGCAATTTCACAAAAAAATCTAACGTGGTGACATCGTAAAACTCGATTGGTATAATTTTTTTTTTATAAACTACTGGAAATAAATCCAGTTTGCAAATCGTTCAATAAGACCGCAGCTAGCAACATACAACAGGTATATTAATGTTGCTAAGTGCATTAGAATTGTTTGGCAACGAAAACAGTAAAGGTGAACTACTCCCTTTACAGTTTGCAATCTCTTTTATACCTGTTGTCAAGGCCTCATTCAGAAGTGAATAATATTTGGTTAAAAAGAGAAAACAGATTTGATTATTGCCACTTCTCCATCCAAAAACACAGTTTTTAAAATCGAAATTAATCTGGTTAACTTGGCTATTCTAGAATCTAGAGCTCATATCATAATACCATACGTAGACTTAAAATCATGAACTTTTTATGAAAAACAGGTTCTTTTTAAAAAACAAACAGGTACTTTTCCTTTACCTATAAACTTTGCATGCATTTACATCAGAACCGCGACTAGTTGCATATGTAAAGAAGCAATACAGCAAAGCCAGTTTGTGATGTGATACAGGTTCTCTAAGTTTAGGAGTTTAATTTGAAAGGTAGGTCAATGTCATTGAGTTATTTTCTCATTTAACATTTCTAACATTGATGAGGCAAAGCAAAACAGTATCTAGTGCCCAGTTCCCAGGACCAATGTACTTCGTTAACAATCATGTTTCTGCGCGGGAGTTCAACTCTCGGCAATAATGTCTCTGTGTGAAACTCGTTTCTTTTTCCAAACACAAATCTGTACGGCTGGGAACAATTACTCATTCTAAATATAGAAATTGGGTGCCCCTCTCGGAACGGATCCCGACCCAATCCTTTTTAGATCCCAACTTGTGAAAGCATACATACAGACATACATACATAATTTATATTATACAGGTTATCTTAAGGCAGCTTTAGGCAGCTGATGTAGACCCGTTTTTTACTTTGTCTATAAAATATTTGTCGAATAAATTATGAAACATAATGGCTTTTCTAAGAACAGGAACGTAGCTAAAAATTAAAACTATAGAAGGAGCCTAATTAAAACACATCTATGCAGCCTTGTCTAATAATACTAAGATGAAATGATATTTATCAAGATTTTATCTTGATAATACTGATAGCAAGGGTCAGTTGTGTGAGTTTCTGTTGTGTGGCTTTATTCGAACTTTACGGAGAGGCTTTACTGAGCAGCATACAACGATGACGTCAAATTAAGTCAATCCTGCCCTAAAAGGCTGACTAATTGACAAAGAAAATCCCTAACATTCCTATGAAAACCTGTTTAAGTAAACAAACTAATAAATTATACAAAATACCAAATACCATACAGTCAGCAACAGTATCATTTATAGAATCTGTACACCATAAATTCTTGCGAATTTCAATGACGTCATTATGGCAAGGGTATCGTCAGATTCAAACATTTTCACTGAAAAACCAGACCTATCTATAAGATAGCATTAACGGTCGAGAGTATGTAAGTACGCAAGTGTCCCCAGTTATTGAATGATCACTCCGGGGGCCTTTGAGCCAGAGGATATTTCAGTTACAAATTTAAGGGAAATCCATTGTTGGTAATGCTTTGCTGCATCAAATGTTTTTGCTTTTAAAGTCCGTTTAACTTCGAAATGCATTCGACGTTATCTGTGCTATGTTACGCAGCTCTTCTGATTAACTTTATAATCGAATTTTGGATTTCAAACCATGTTTCATATATCATTATCGTGTTTTATTTATATTATTAATAATCATCTTACGACGGATAAAACAATGTCATCTAAACTTATGAACTAAACTAACTACAAAGCAAGTAATCCTTTTAGAAACTTCTTCAATTCAAGTGGTGATTGAAATACTCTTAAATTTTTGCTCGTATGTTATAGTACATTATTATATTTTATGACGTCATCACTTAAAATTCAAAATTATACATAATGACGTCATTGCCTAACTCTAGCCTTTAATATTGCAATACAGTCAGGCCCTGCAAATAAGAAGCGACTTTTAAAAACCTTTACGCTAAGGTAATTCCTGAAAGGCCCTGTTTTATAACTAACATTTTAGGCTGTTCTTGATAGGGCATTCAAGATGTTCAAGATGTTAATTTTAAGGTGTTAAAATAAAGTTTATTTATGGGTGACGGAATACTATAAAGCTTTAAGTATATAAGAACACTCACTCTCAAATTAAATACAAATAAGAATGAGTTAAAATGCAATTTGTATGGCGAATCATGATAGTACCTATTTGTAAGAAAGCATCTAACCAAACCTTGGAGATTTAAAAAACTTTTAAGAAACTTTTAGCCTAGAAATTGAAAAAATATAGTAGAAAAACAGCCTCTTATTCGCTGGGCCTTCTGTGAAGTTAAAATAACGACAACATGCGAGAGCATTGCACACCATTCTGTACTGCTTGATTACGTGACCTCAAAAATATTTACCCGGTACTCGTGAACTAATTGAAGTCTATAATATATCTTAACCACAGCCAACGGTTCATCAATCGTTGGCAAAGGCTGCTGCCCACTCGTCCGGTTACGAAATTGAATCGAAACAAAACAGTTTATTCAGCCGGAAAAATTAACCACGCAAATTGATAAGATAGAGGAGGAAGGGGCTGATGTTGTAGATATAAACCCGGTAGTCAAGTCAACAGTTACCCTGGGTATCATATGATTTCATAGCAACAAGACGCTTTCTGTTCGTTCAAAGTCCAGAAAATATTGCCCCTCCACGGCTGTGTAACGGGGAAAGGTTATCCAGCGATGCAATATTTTCTAAAAAGACTAATGCAAAGTATGACAGTGAGAGGAAATTAGCGTTGAGCTTGAACTTTTCTTCTTTCCTTACGAATTGTAAAAACCAAACCATAGAAATTCCATGTTTAAGAAGATTTTATCCAAAACATGCAAGCAAAATTTTGAGAAAGGAAACAGAAGTAACATTTCCTCCAGAGGATGGTTGAGGCATTTGCTCAACCTGTCAGAGGATAACCAACCAGGATAGGAGTGGCATGACAAGGATTTTGAGGTGGTACAGCTGTTTAAGAGGACAGGATGTAACAAATATTGTTTTTCTGGGATATTTTTCTTGCCAAAGTTTTTATAAGAAGGGTTTATAAAATTGTCAGAGGTGCATCTGCCACAAAGCAAAACCACAGTGTTAACAACCTAGCAAAAACTCAAATCCCTCACCTTCATTAAATGGTATGATTCCAGTTACTGCCCTGTGACGTCAAGGTATGATGTCAAGTATCTCTTTTTTAGCGACTTCTTCCTTGTATTCTTAAATGAATCTAAGACAGAGTGATAGAAAAAGATATTAAACCAAATACGTAAAAACCCTAGCGGTGAACAGGTGACAAATTTTCCCAATCTTTCAGGCAAAGCGAAAAAGAGCCTATTTGCAGAAAGGTACCGTTTTTGATTAAGTGTGCTCCCACCACTTTTAGACGATTCCTGATCCTATGGATCAAAATGGTCTGTTTTAAACAAACAAATTCTAAACTTGGCTAAAATTTAGGCAAGCACAGCAAATATCTTAGATAAAATATCTTTATACAGAAATATTAAGTTTTATTGGGTCCATAAAGCAAAAAGAAAAGTTATATTGGATTATTCCCCACAGGTTGCTTTTGTGCTGTTCAAAATTCTTAGAATATGCAGCTTTTAGGAGGATAATCAAAGAAATCTGGCCCGCATTTCCAAGTGAAAAAAGGAGTAAATGAAAGCAAGGAATACACAGATTATGCCTGTAATAAATAAGAAGCTGGTTTTTGGAGCTTTCGTTGACAAAATTTCAGAATTGTGTGGTTATTAGCATGCAATGCAAGACGCTCGAAAAAATCACAAAATCCAAGCATGTCTAAGATCAAAAGAACTTGTAGCAGAGGCAAAGCTACCGATATTACAGGCCTTGACATGTCCCTGCACGTCTTTATTAATTGGTTGCTTTGATACCAATAATTCTATACCATATCTTCTAGGCTACAGCTCCTAGGCTACAGCTCCTAGGCTACCCCCAAAGGCGTGGTTTTGCTTTTGTACAAGATTGAAAAACACAGTTCTCGTTAGAAACTTAAAATACCAGTAACTAATAGCAATTACAAATCACAAAAGTCATAAGAATTCGCAACTACAATCATAATTAGCCTCGATGCACCTAATGCATCCACAGGAACTGCTGGATACTCAGTTAAGGGTGATAGATTCCGGCTCGAGCTAGCCTACTTATTAAATAATTTATGATTATATTTTCATTACAATCGCCACCTGAACTGTTTTTATCGGGCTGTCAAAATATCTAAAAGCATTCGAATAAAAGTTATCGATAAAACTGCCGGTGTCGTTTAAATGATAAACAAAACCCGAATATCCGGTTTTAGATGCGGCAAAAATCCAGACCCAGAATTCTTTGTCAAACCGGTTTTACGTGTCTGTTAACCCGGGTCAGGCATTTGGAATTTCGTACTGTAAACGATCAATTGTTTTTTCAGGGGACGGGTTGGAGCTAAAACCTGGTTCAAACTGAACCTCAGTTGACTTTTTAACACTACAGCTGATTTCACCCACAGTTAGCCACCATCTTCTCTGCTGCTGACTCAAGGCCAATGATTATGTTATTCATTGATATTTCCTCGAAAATCCGTTAATTACGTTTTGTAAATGTAACAGAGGGGGTTCCCACAATTTTTACGTGAAAGTCAGGGTTGTCTTTTTTCCTTGAAAAGGCTAACTATCAATGAAATTTAAGCCAGGCATATTTTTTAAATCTATACTTCATCTTTGAATAGTTTTGATCAGCAATATTCTTTTAAAATTTTTCCTTTTAAGAAGTGTATATTTTGAATGCAAAAATATAGATGTTTAAATTTTCTGTGTAATGTTTTGGCGAGTGATATGAGCTTGCTGAGAGCAAATGTCTTGTGAGATGTCAGCGAGGGCATGATTGATATAGTGCCACAGTGTGAATTAAATGCCAGTGAACCTGGATCATTTTCATTTCTGCGGATGGGCATGGGGTCCGTTGTTCTATCTTTATTTCGCCTCCATCATGCAAGTTTCTTTACAAACAGATGTGATATGAAAAATACGTATATGGATACTTATTTTGATAAACACTTATTCGCAATAAGGACAATTTTATAAGAAACCGAGCCAGGCCAAACATTTTTTTGGAGGGGTAAAGAGGTGCTTTTTGCCGACAAAAAGGGCGTGTTTCGCTATTCAAGGCTGTGATCAAAATATAAATACTCTTATATGCTGTTTTTATGCGTTTCTATTTCAAAATTCATACCTTAGTGCCATTCTTTGAAAGTTCAGCTATTACAGAAATGTTAATATGTTAAAATTGTTGCGAAAAGGTTACAGGGTGAGTACAAAAATCGCTGTTTTGCCGTGCAAAAATCATAAAAGATGGACAAAGTGCCGACGGACAAAGTGCCGGGTGCCGCACCCCCCTCCGCGCTCCCCCTTTGGCGACACCCCTGAACGGAGCCTCCAAATTGGAAGCCAAAAACAAATTAAGAAGAAGCTGAGACTGAGCTACCGTAAAATGTAATTTTGAACATTGTTGTGAAACATCCTTAATTTCATCTCAAAAACGGTTGTCTTAGCGACACTGTTGGAAAATGAGGCCTGAGCACCCCCTAAAGCACACTAGCTAGGAAAATTGCACTGCATATATCCAAATAATTTCAGAATAAATTATAAACAACCCAGTCTTAAATTTTCTAAAAAATTTCAATTTGCTGGCTGTCATAAAAAAACTCAAGGGCTATCGAGCGATGTATCCATATTACGTGTATCGTAAAGAAGTCATGAGATCACTTGAAGGGTTATCGAAAGAAACCGTTTTGCAGCGCTTTGTCGGGCATCGGCCTTCCTTAAATGAAGATATAAACTGTTTACCTTAAATTTCGACAATTTTGAGTTTTGATTTCAACAACACAAATGCGAAGTCAATGTTTTGGATCGTTTGTTTTTGAGGTAACTTATATTCTCTTCATTGATAAAAAAAAGACAATTTACTTTATTTTTTTTTGCTTTATTTTTGCCTCCTTTTCTTATTTGAAACAACGTATTTTAGATACAAAAATTCCATTGTTGTCCAAAGGAAACTCATATTAGTCTTAATTAATGTATATTCATTATTGTAAAAACTAACATTAAATAATATACAATACAATACAATACAATGCAATACAATACAAAACGATACAATACAATACAATACAAAACGATACAATACAATATAATATTAGAAGGTTCCTAATCATAAGCTCTGTTATAAAGGACATAGAAAGCAGAAAACAACACCCTTAGCCCCCAGGTGCTTGCTTTGCACCTATATACGTCGAGGGAATATATTATATGTTTTCATTGCCTTTCAAGGCAAAGGGATTTTCTTTTCTGTGATGTCATTGATCATGGTTTGATAAACAGGCTTCGTGAATACATATCCACTTCCTGCTTAAAGAATTCTATAAACATGAACATCATGCATGAATCACACGTTCCAGAGCGATTATAAATTTACATTTAACCGACCTGTTGCTATAACAACTATTGAAATGCTGATTGGTATGACGTACTCCCTGTTTTTGATAGACAAATACTATTGTTTCAGTAGACCAATAAACATCGCGAAGTGTTTCTTTAAAAGTGAGGATTTTATCACAACAAAGCAAAAGGTGCATTGGCGAACGGAAGCTCGTTGACATAATTCTAGTGAGAAGAGGCGCTGGCTCAAGTCGCAACAGTAAGTGAAACACTATGCTATGCTATAGTTTTATTTCTCGTAATACTTAATAAAGACAACCTTCGGCAAACGTAACACCATGCAGTGACACGATAAGATGCGGTCAGGTCAGCTCAGTTCGGTTAATACCAGTTGTTCAAACAAGTCTGGACTGGATTTTGCCACAGTTAATAACCTGAATCTTCGTTTTATAACGTTTATCCGTATAATCGCAATTAGTTGAAAAAAAACCTCTGCTGCAAAACAGATGCTGACGGAAATGACTTAAATAACAGCCAAAATAAGTTCGAACTAGGGAACTTTTATGTAGGGGTTTGTTGGGAGATTTTCAAGGGACCTAAGGATTTTGTTCAAATTGATAAAAGTTCAATTACACAAGTTTGAAATAGACCGAGGTGACTGCATGCCTTTCCTATTCTGAAAGAAAATCTTACTTTTTCACCTTTAAAGTGCAACCTGTTGTTTTGCGAATTTTGTTTCGCTTTAGCGCGTATCCGGCCTTTTCTGCGGTACGGATTACATCCGGGGGCCTTGTTTTGAACCTGAACAAAGAAACGCTTGCTATAAACGCGTAAGGTATTTCAAAAATTAGACCGGATCTGAGCGACACCGACCCACGGCCAGTATGCAGAGCATGGCAACGGCGCACCCAAGATGCAGACATGGTGCACCTAAAAACTAGATATGTTAAATAATATACTGGAAATGTTGATGGTGCTGGTGCACCCAGTATTTAAGGATGGTTTTTACGCACCCTCACCCGGTTGGCGCATCCACCGACTTGACTGCCATCAATCAGGCAGTTGAAGCATCAGCGACGATAACCATAACGATATATGACGAGGATGCTAGTGGGCGGAGCTCTTTTGAAAATAACATTGTATTTCTATTTCCGAATTTTCCTCAAAGGACTGCCGATTTTCACCCCTCTATCCCCAGCTGAGCTGCAATAAAAGTTCCAGCAGCCTGAGTGCAACATTCCTTCTCGTTATCAACAAAAGTGACGGTTTAAATGTATTTTGCCGGGTTCACATAACCTACTATAATAGGCAATTTGCGATGATACATTTTCTCTACTGTTTTGTACCCATTGTTTTGAAAGTTGAATTGTGTAAGCCCTCCGCCTCTCAAGACCAGTTCCTTTGTTTCAATTGTTGTGCATTGTAGATTAATAAGTAACAAAAGTAGTTACGTATATCTATGTGTCTCCAAATTTCCGCTGTACTGTGAATAAAATCGAACAGCAATGGAGAGAACTAGTTCTTCTATTTCCTCTTGGAATAACTTACTGAGCCTGGATATCATTACAACTTTTGATTTCTAGACTAAAATTATTCTTCAATCGGTCCTTAGAAACACAGAGTGTAGGTTTTTTAAGGATCGACAAACAAACATAATAAGAAAGGACAGAAATAGAGCGATTTGCTGTTCAAAATACAGACATAGCTGGGAAAGCGATCATACCCAAGTGTCTAAACAGAGAAATATCAAGCAAAAACATGTTTCAAAGTGTAAGATTACTCAAGACATTGCGAGACAGCTCACAAGTATAAACAATCTAATTTTATCTTTTTTTATAACCATTGATATCTTCCCTGAATCAGATTGTTTATAAAACCCTAGTAGAAATAAGCCAGTATTTTCTAAAAGGGGCGTTTTCCGGCGTTATAGAGGGCGTGGCCTAAAAAATTTCGGTCACGCCCTTTTCAGGACTCCCACATTTAGACTAGTGTGCGGTCCCTGTAAACAATTGGGAACTTTTTTCCTTTCAGATATCAAACAGTCATGAACACCGCTTTGTCAATGTTGTCAGTGCTCCTCCTTTTTGGCAGCACATATGCTACTGACCAAAATATTACAGAAGGAGACGTACAAGTGAAAATACGAGGACAATCTGGGAAGATCTCCTTTTCCAAAGGTAAGAGACCATAATAAACACAAATGTCAATCATCCTGTAACCAAAGGGGGGAACCATTTCAGTCCCTATAAGCCCCCTTGCACTAAACCTCTGCCTGTAACCGACAAAATAAATTCTCTACACACAAATTTTATGATATTCTTTGCTGTTTTGCAGCAATATTCATATGTAAGGAGCAACGGTAGAAGTAATTATGGAGTATTAGAAAGGGATCAACTCACAACCAATATAATGTGATTTGGAAAACTTATCCCTAAAATGGGATACCTTAGAAATGAAAAACAGCCGCTCAGACAGGCAAATGGAACAATTCAATGTGCTTGCCCAAGTGTGCAAAGACCTAATTTCCATCCATGGTGTCAATTTTCACCCCTCAAATCCCATACCAGCTGAGCTTAGGTGATCAAGTTGTGACAAGATAGAATAAAATAGAACTAGTTCTATAAATTCCAGCCAAATCACATGCTTTCGAGTAAGGTCTAGATACACTTGGTTTTCCTAGCATTTTCTTATAAAGGAAGTAACACAGTTTGGTTCTGATATGTCATACACCTGACTTTCTAACAAAGTTTTTATTATAAGCACAAAAACATTCAAAATTTTCATTAACTTTTTTATATTTATCATTGTTAGGAAATGCAACAGTAACTGTCAACTTTGACTACATCAAAGAATTGGATAAGGATGGCAATGAAGTTGGTGCAACGGGTAAAAAGAAGCATTCAATCAATACCTTTGCAAGAGAATCATTTACCTTCAAAACTTCTGGTTTGAGGACAGAATACCAAAACATCTCTGTCAAGCATACCCAATTTGAAGCAACAATTTCTGGTCCTGGAGCAAAACTCACTGTTGATATCTTCATCTTTAAAGAAAGTGGCAATGTTTCTACTTCTGAAAATGAAACCCTGGAAGTAAAACCAGGCACAATCAAGTTCAACATTATGTTGGGAAATTGGTCATTCTGTGGAGGACCTGAAGGTGATAACTGCAAGAAAGGGGGTTCTTCTGAAATTGGTACGCAAGTTGAGTTTGGTATTGAGATCAAGGGTCGAAACAAACCATCAAAGAAATCTAAAGCAAAAGGAAAGGGTCGTAAAGTTGAAACACTAGATTTGGGTGATGCAGATTGTACTCTTAGTGGTGAGGTAAGTGAGAAGTGTTGTTGAATATTTTGCTGTTGTATTACCATATTTCTTGGTCTTTAAGCTGGGGGGGGGGTCCGGACCCCCACTTTTCTAAAATATGGTCCTTGAGATTTGTCCAAAACGATGTAAAAATCATTGGGGGAGGGGGGGGGTAGTATACTTTATGCTTGTGTCAATAACAATTGTAAAATGCTTTGCTATTTACCATAGCTAACATGAATCAAATGATGGGGGAAAACTTTGCAAAAAAAGGTGTTTCCTTGCATTTGTGAGTGTTTGAAGGGCACGGTCCAAATAAATTTTCTGGGGGCTGTGCCCCAGACCCCCCTACTGCTACAGCTCAGGGTACGCCACTGATAAGCTGTCCAGCATATTAGTTGATCTTTCCCCTTTGGTAAGAAATTTGAATAAATATTGATAATACAGGCTCTTGCTGATCCTAATTAAGAAATTAATCTATTCATTTCAAGATCTGACTGGCAATAAATTACGACACTTGTGAGAGAAAAGGTTTTACATCTAAACCACAGTTCACACTCTCCTATCAAAAGGAATATTTTTCTGCATAAATTTCCTATAAGCTACACTTATGGCCACAAAGCAATCAAAACATATCATCATATGGTATAAATCAAGGTCTACTTTTTATGTGTATTTTATGCTAGAAACTTGACTTATAAGCCTAAAATATAGATCCTGAAAGCCCTCCTGGAGAAATCCTGTCAAAGCATTTCAAATCAAAAAAGGGTTTGGTACATTGGTTCTTAACTTTATTAGTGTCAATTTTTTTATTCTATTTTGGAAAGAGTTTTTAGAATGCTCAGTGTTTATTGTATGTTATTAGCCTACCTAGACTCCTTTTCATAGCATTGTTTGTTACGTTTGTTATATGAGAATAATAGGTCACTGGGAAAAATGCCTAAATATTTGTGCATCTAGACATGAAACTATGCATGGCAACCAGGACTGCCAAGAGGTTTTGGAGACCCAGGATAGAATTGTGTGCTGAAAAGTTTTGAAACCATTAAATATATACATTATATCTTGCTGTCTTTTTCTTGCAATAGGTCAAATCGAAAACTATAATTAGCCATACTTTATGTTTAATTAATTCCATGATTAAAACGAAATTCCTTTCATAAATCAGTCCCAGTAGACCTCAAGGCGCTTTTGCCGTTCCCACTCGGTGGAACTGAATGAAACTTTTCTAGATGCAGTGGTTTGAGTTGAATGCCCCAGTTGAATAAAGATGTACTGGTTTTAGTTGAAAGGGGGTCATTCTAAGGGCCTAACTGATGAAATTCTTGTTCCAGGTTAATGTTGATGGCTTCTGGGAAGAAATGGTTTCCTCATACCCAAAAGTTGAAACCAAAGGAGGAAAAACCTTGTTCCAATTCCGTTTTCCAAAATTCAATTCATCTGTCAAATATGATCCAACTGTTGAATTGTCTGAGGGATCTTCTTCAGGAGACAATGGAACTGTTATTGTTCCTGGTATGTTTTTCTTCAATTAACAAATAAATTGAATACTTTTGAACTATTACAAATGGAAATCTAAATTCCTCTTGGTTGCAATGTACAACAGGCTGAGAAGCTTTATGATAATGTTTCGACCAGAGGGAAGAAATGTCAAGAAACCTTCATTGGTCTTTTGTTCTGAAACACTGGTTATCTTCTGCATGTAAGCCATTTCATAAACTCTTTTCTCTTCTGCACTACAGACAAAAACATGACTGAGGGGGACATTGAAGTCATAATTCTTGGACAATCTGGCAAGATGACATTTAAAGGAAGTAAGTCTACATCTTAGTACTGATGCTTCGAGTTTATGAACATTTGAATACATCAAAAATCAAGGTACATGCAGCAACATAAATTATTTATTTTAAGAAAAAGATAGAGTTTTTATGTCATAGAAATTTCTGCTGCTACCTACCGGCATACACCCTGAGAGTCAATTTAGGATCTAGCAGTAAATTATGTATCAGATATATAAAACAAACTTTTCATTTTAATATTGCAACAGTTTTCGTTGGTATGGACTCAAGCACTGTGTTTCTTTTATAATTGCAGAGAAAAGTTCCGTCACTGTAAACTTTGACTACATCAAAGAACTTGATAAGGATGGGAATGAAGTTGGTGCAAGTGGCAAAAAGAAGCATTCAATCAATACTTTTGCAAGAGAATCATTTTCTTTTAAAACAGCTGGTATGAAAACAGAATACCAAAACATCTCTGTCAAGCATACCCAATTCGAAGCCACAATTTCTGGTCCTGGAGCAAAACTCATTGTTGATATCTTCATCTTTAAAGGAAGTGGAAATCTTTCCACTTCCAATAATGAATCACTTGAAGTGAAGAAAGGCGACATTAAATTTAACATAAAGCTAGAAAGTTGGACCTTCTGTGGTGGTTCTGGAGGAGACTCTTGCTCGAAAGGAGGTTCTTCTGAAGCTGGTACCCAAGTTGAGTTTGGTATTGAAATCAAGGGTCGAAGCAAGCCAACAAAGAAATCTAAAGCAAAAGGAAAGGGTCGAAAAGTTGAAACCCTAGATCTGGGTGGTGCTGATTGTACTCTTAGTGGTGCAGTGAGTAGAATTGATTCTTTGGCTTTGAACCAGTTATATATTTAATACCTGCCAAGAATGTTGTTTTTTCTTCATAAAATTTACTATCTGATGCTAGATAGGGATTCTAGGAAAAGGGGGCCATTTCTGGAGAGACTCTTAAATTATCTGATTTAAAGAAAAGTTTTCTAGCCATTTTTTCCAATTCTAGGCATATTGAAAGGGTATTGATAGTACATTTGATACAAGCCTCGCAAATTTAATAGAGTTGACTTTGGGGATGGACAATGGGATGAAAATATTGTATACTAGGCTTTATTTGTTTGTAACTAAATTTTAGTTGATCACATTTTCTTGTTTTTGTTTTAGAGGATTTTTAACTCATTAACTCAAACCTTGCAGTACCTGTAAATTGTTTTCTATTTTCATCTGGACTTTTGATTGAAAAAGTTAAATATTTGACCATAATCCTTTCTTGTCATTGGATCCCATATAATAGTCACTGGCCTCGAGCCTGCCAAAAAGTGACACTATTTTAGCTGTTTTTAAGGACTTTTCAGGCCCTTGTGTGTCACTGTCTGATATGGCTTGAAAATAAGAAAAATCATAATTTTTTGCAATTTCCATTAGTTACTTTATCTTTGATAAATTTTCCATTATTGTCCATCCAATTTTTTTTTGCTAAATAGCTATTTGAATTACAGTTTGCTAAAAAAGTTCCTGGCCATGCTGCTACTTTGGCCAATTAGCATATGTGGAAGGACAAATAGACAGCCTTGTTTCAGGGTAAAGAAAGAACTGTGCAGCCAATGATCTCTTTGAATAACAGGGAGCTGAATGCAGGGGTGCAGCATATTTAAGCATGAGTCTCTGTGCCAAAATGTGTGAAACATTAGCTGGAATTCATTAAATGGGCCTAAATGATGTGATTCTTGTTCCAGGTTAATGTTGATGGCACTTGGCAAGAAATGGTTTCCTCGTACCCAAAAGTTGACACCCAAGGAGCAAAAACTTTGTTCAAATTCCGATTCCCAAAATTCAGCTCATCTGTCACATATGATCCAACAGTTTCACTGTCATCAGACTCTTCTTCTGGAGGCAATGGAAGTGTTGTCATTCAAGGTATCATCATAATAATCATATTCGGTTTTATGTTTAATTTACATGCTGGCGCATGTCTTTCGAAAATTGTTGAGAGAAACATATCTCGATAGAGGCTCTCAAAATGGGGCAGAGGGAGGTTTTTCTTGAATATCTTCGACATTTTCTAATGGATCTATCTTGATAAGGAGTGATTTTCACATGTCAAAATATTGACAAAAAAAGGAGCAAAAACTTTGTTGCAAAAACTTTGAATGTATGTTGAGTGACTATGGGGTCCTCTCAACTAGGGTTGACCAGGTCATTGGCTTTCACAAAAATGAATGTCCAAAACTGTTTTCTCAAATATCAATCTTTTCTATCATTTTTGGCATATCTGCAACCTGTATTAAGAAATAAAGCTAAGTATATATACAATTCATGTCATGATAGATAAACTTGCCTAGACTCGCTCAGAACCTTTATATTATCTTCACAACAGATAAAAACATGACTGAAGGGGATATTAAGGTCAACATTCTTGGACAATCTGGCAAAATGCAGTTTAAAGGAAGTAAGTTACAATTAAATTATTTATCATTGGTACTTTTTTAACATTGATGGCTATTTCAATTCACTGGAATGAAAGGGGAAGCCCAATGGCAGAAATTTAAGGGTTGATATAATCAATTTGACTTCATATATGGCTAATGTATTTCAAAAGTTGGATTATTAATGACTTGACCTTGAAGAGTGGAAAAAGAAAAGGCTGCACAAATATGTTACAAGGAAAAGTCTAGTTGCATCAATAAGCCAAAACAGAGTTATTGATGTTTAATGAATCTGAGAAGCTGATAATTGAGGAGCAAAAGAGGGTATTTTGAACATCATACCGTATTTCCTCTAAAAAACACTGCAGCTTTAATTAAAAAACCAACTTTTGGATGCAGCGTTTAACAGAGGGGAAAAAAGGGCAGCATTAAATACAAAATGAAAAGTGAGGGGCAGATAAAAAATTACAAGAAAAATGTGATAATAAAGATAGAAACAGACTTTAAACAATATTTTCTTTTTCCAAACCACATAATAAAGATTGTGTGAAAAATGTTTTAAAGACTACAAAAAAATGTGTTCAAGGAATGTCAATGTCACTGTTTCTGTTAGAGTCCTAGTCCCAATGACATAAAAACTTTCATAGCTTTCGAAAAGTAAGTGTATAAACTATTTGTTACTTCTTGCTTGGTTTTTCCAAGTTGTCATGTTTAACAGCGTTTATCAGAGGGCAGAATTTATTACAAATTGTTGGCTGAAAGTGCAGCATTCAATAGAAAGACATTTATATGAGAGCATCTCTAATTGGAGGAGATATGGCACTTCTATTCAAAGCCTTTATATTATCGAAATAAACTTTACATTTTAATATTGCAACAGTTTTCTTTGGCAAAGACTCAAGCATTTTGTTTCTTTTTTAATTGCAGCGAAAAGTTCGGTCACTGTAAACTTTGACTACATCAAAGAGTTGGACAATAGTGGAAATGAAGTAGGTGCAACTGGCAAAAAGAAGCACTCGATCAATACATTTGCAAGAGAATCATTTACCTTCAAAACATCTGGTTTGAAAACAGAATACCAAAACATCTCTGTCAAGCATACCCAATTTGAAGCAACGATTTCTGGTCCTGGAGCAAAACTCACTGTTGATATCTTCATTTTCAAAAACAGCGGCACTGTCAAAACTTCAAATGATGAGTCACTTGATGTAAAGAAAGGAACAATCAAGTTCAACATAAAGATAGAGAGCTGGACATTCTGTGGAGGAGCTGGAGGTGACACTTGCTCAAAAGGCAGTTCTTCTGAAGTTGGAAACCAAATAGAATTTGGAATTGAAATTAAAGGTCGCAGCAAAGCATTAAAGAAAACCAAAGCTAAAGGAAAAGGTTCTAAAGTTGAAACACTTGATTTGGGTGACGCAGATTGCACACTTAGTGGAGAGGTGAGTAGCAGGCTTCCTAAATTTTTTGACAAATATTTGCTATTGTAAGGGTCTTTGTAGATTTTAATTATACCATTGCATATTTTCTACTTAAAATATCTTTCCTGAAATATTCTATCTTTTTCTCAACAAATATCCAAATGGTTAACTGTTTTTGTTGACTGCATATCATAAAAGTTGACCTCCCTGCTTTCAACACTACATCCTTCTGGTAACCCATGACATCAACACAAATAAATTTCAACTTCTAACAATTTCCCTGTGCTTAATTAATTATAACAAGAACATTCAACAACAATTGATAAAATTATCCAACTTTGTTTACAGCTTGGTTTCATTATGACCAAACCGCCACTGATTCAGTCAATTATCACTGAATTAAATTGAGCCTACAGAACTTTATTGCTGATGATGAATTTTGTTCAACTACCAAAGCATTAGTTCTTTATTGTGTACAAAGGATGGCTACATTTTGTATAAATTCAAGCTACTTATACTTCTTATAGGTGGTGTTACTTACATGGGGGTCTGCATAATTTGGCTTGTTGGGAGGAGGTGGTGTCATAGAAGAGGTGCCCCTGCTTTTTTTCCTGAATGAAATGTTTCATAATTGAAAGTTCTGTTAATTAAATTTTTTCTTTTCCCAAAAGGTCGATGTAGATGGAACTTGGCAAAAAATGTCATCTGGTTTCCCAAAAGTGGAAGAGAAGAACAGCAAGCAACTGTTTATTTTCCGGTTTCCAAAATTCAGTTCATCTGTCAAGTATGACCCAACCATTGACATGGCACCTGATAACTGGCCTTCTGACTCTGCCTCTGGCATGCAAATTGGCATTTTATCTACCGTTATGGCAATTGCTGCACTTTTGAGACTGCTTTTGCTGGGATGAGTTTCATGCTGACACTTCTTGTGATTTTCGTGGGAAATTTCCAAGTGAAAAGATCTCATTTTCTTGTTATGAAGTGCAAATAAGAACTGCTAATAATAATCACATTATCTTTATTTCTGATGAGGGGCATATGTCATTCATACATAAATGTAGTCATGTGAAATCCCGTGGCCCTTAGGAGAATACTTTTTGGGGGTGAAATTTTAGCAGTGTGTGAGTATTTCTTGGTACATCAATTCTGAGTAATTTACTTCATTTTGGGAGGTTGCATAATTTTTTATACTGTGCTGGCAGTAGATGTTAACATGTTTTCTGTGAAGTAACTTAGATAATCAAGTAGCAATATTGCATTGTTAAGATAACAAAGCACAAGAAGTATAGTTTATCTTCTTTACTTTATCATTTAATGGATTGATTTTTCGTAATTAGAGCTTTTCATATATGAAACTTATTTTTTGCAAGGATGTACACAAAAACTGACCTAGTTAAATTATCTTCTGAAACTATTAACTTCTGATGTAAATTGTGACACATGACTGATAACAAAATATTTGTTACATGAACTATATAACATTAAATTAAATTATTCCAAAAGTTGATTTTCTGCTCATATTCTTTGGTCATAAGTGAACCTTTGGATTAATGCTAATAATGAATTCTTTTTTATTAATCATGACAGAGGTTAGGACTTAAGATGTTGGTGGAGGTCAACAGAAACTGAAGAACTGCTATATTGAAATATACTAGGTCAATAACAAATGTATTCATCTAGATGGACAATTCAAACTAACTGGATCTGAAAGAAAAGAAAATCCCAAAAAATTGAAAAATTTAGAGCAACACAGAAAACTAACACATGGGGGGAAGCCCCCCCCCACTTTGTCAGAAAGTCGACCCTTGAGATTCTTTTAAACTTGATGAGAAAACTTTGGGGGGGGGATATGTACGTTATCTAGATTTCTTGGGAGACAAGAGTTGAATCCTTCGGAAGAAAATGTTTCAATCAGGGGGAAAGAGCGTGGTACAAAAGGGCGTGGTCCCTGACACACCTTTCCCCCGCCATTTTTCCAAGGCTGGAGGCACCACTGAACATATTGGCTAAAAGGTTTTTCGTCTGACACTCCTCAGAGCATAAAACGTTAGAATAAGGGTCCGACAGAACACGATGAAAAATATATACCCAGTTGTGGATCGACATAGGCCAATAAGAAAAACGCAAGCACAAGACTGGTATAGTTGACCAATCAGTGCTTTGTGCCTATAGAAAAATACCCACTGGAGTCTAAGAGAGAAAACGAACTCCTTCTGTCTACACAATGACGGCTTTTTCGTTTGTATGTAGATCGATCCCAAAACTGCTAGATGGAAAGACGACCCGGCTCTGCCAAAACATGTCGTCATTATATAGAGTTTTGCACAATCTGGGTTGTCTAAAAGATGTTGGCCGATGGCAGAATCACTTGTTTTAACAGTGTTTCTATACCTAAAAGATCAAGGAGGCTGTTCTCTTTGCGGGGCAGTTTTGTTTATTATGTTGGAAGGAACATGTTGTTTTATCCTGCCCCCAATCTTTGGGTTGTGCGTCCTACGTAGACAGAATCAATAGGCAATATAAAAAGTAGGACTAGCGAATATCGAAAAGTGTGCGAAAAATTCGCTTATTCTCTTGCTAAATATTTTATTTCAATTCGTAACTTCCATCGATGCAAAATCATTTAGCGTGCGACTGAGATAAAGTATGATAGTATTCTTGCATCACAATGAGCGGAGTTCTATCCGTAGCAGGGGAGGTTTGACCAGAGGTCGTGGATTCGAGGAATATGAATATGCCACATTGCTAAATACGATGATGGATTTTGATCATAAATCCTGTCAAAATATTTGTGGCCCCTCTAGCTGCAGGGGCCCTGGGAACAGAGCCAAGTGTGCCCTGTGGTTGACGAGGCAACAGTAGCGTAGTGGAGGGGTATCTCGGCATAATGCCATTATCCTTTCTCCCTTCCAAAAACTTTGGGCTGCAGCGTTAAACTATCTAATGAAATGAACAGTGGCGTTCGGCTTCTTAAATATTAGTAAAATTCTAGATACCAAGCTATATTTTTATAAGAGTTTTAATACCAGTCTCAACCAAAGCTTGACATGATGGGTATGAAACTGGTGAACAAAGTCCTCTCGTTGATGTTTTCACGCAATCAAAAACAGAAATAATGCTTATATTTTTAACACTGTATGGAACAATGTTCTTTTAAAAAAGGGATTTAAGCGCTGATTCGGTTTAACTTTGCGCAATACTACCTAAACCGTATTGGGAACAACAAGAAACTCTTTGTGGAAAACAGACCAAAAAGAAATGCATTTTGACTGAACTTTATTTGCCTCATATGTTTATTTTATTATATCATATTGCATAGAAATACAACACGCATTATCAAAAATATTTTCCAGAATGTAAATATCCAAAAGTTTTTGATCATCCTAAAGTTTTTAATTTTATTTCATTTTGCATATCTTGAATAATCAAACTTCCAATATGACATCCAGGCACTGCAGATAATTTCTGTTTTGAAGAGTTTGGTAAACATTGTCTTTGTGACGAAAAGGAATCTTTCTGTGGCCAAAAAGTTGGTGGCCACAAACTTCCGAGTCAACCTAGCATTGGGGCACCTGTCTTAGTTAGTGAAAGAGTGAGCCCTCTTAGCACTGTAAGTAAATAAAGGCAAACACTGTCTTCTTATACGAATGCAGTATGGCTATTGGCAGCATACTTAATAAAACAAAAAACAGGGTTCATGCAGAATATCTGATTTTAAACAACATGACTCTTCCCAGTCATCTCTTTGGCTTGAGGTACAAATTGTAGATAGTTCATTGGCCAACGAAGGTATCAAAAAAGCAGACAACTGGGGACAGGGACTTTTTTTGCATCCATACGCAATCAATAAAAGCAAAAGAAATGCCTACAAAAAGTGCAGTAGCAAGCTTATCAAATACATTATAGCTAGGCAGTAAGAAACAGATTTCCCAAGTGCCCAAATTAGGTTGTGAAACAAACTCTTGACAAATTTTACTTACTTTTGCTAACTCAGACAACGTCCCTGATTTTTCGGGTTTCCCCAAACTTTTTTAGGTTTCCAAAGAACTTTTCTAAAAAAAATATGTTTTTACTTCCCAGGTTTTCAAAATTCTGTAGAAAGCCTGCAAATCCTGAACAAATAATTAATGTAATTCAAAGTTAATGGACATATCTCAACATAAAATATGAGCAAAAACCTACTTGCAGAGGTGCAATGTCAGTTATCATTTCCAAGGACATAATCAATTCTTGAAGACACCAATTTACATCCAGATTCGGAAAACATCATTTCACAGTCAGGATAGAAATCCATTTGGGCTAGAACTTTTCTAGTTATATGTTCCCATTCCTCTTTTACAATGTTGCGCTTTGAAAGCTGTCTTTGTATACATATTCTGAGATGCTCCTTATCTAATGGCAAATATAATAAAGGTATGATTTTGCTGTTTTTCTCTTGTCTGTCAGTTAGGGCTAACTCATTTACAGTCAAAGACAAATGGCTAAGTAAGTTTCCAGAATCAATTCTAAGCCTTTGCTCTCCAAATAAACATCTCTCAGACATGAATCTTTTTGTTTCATCTCCGTATACTGAGGTAACAATGATGATGATTACTTTATTACATTTAGAAACAAGTGTAGAGGCTGTAACTCTATATGCAACATCCATAACTTCTAAGAGTTCCCTGTCTGCATCCTCAAAGACAAATAATATGTTGCTGTTTTCTTCAAGGAATGGAGAAGACTCACACAAGCCTAGATTCACAGGAGATGGATCATTAAATCTTTGCACAATTTTGAAGCCATGCTCATGAAAAGCACCTTCCAAGATCTTTCTTGTAAAGCTTTTGCCACTGCCTGATGGTCCTACTAGCAGTAAAATGGCACTTTTGACACTGCTATTAATTAGTGACAATTTGAAATCACCTTTAATAGCATCAATTACCAAATGTTGTCCAATCAATTGGTACTGAAGGCTATTTTCAATTTCCTGGGACATACTCTGAAAATCAATTTTGTTCTCTCCTTCATTTACGTCAAACAAAAGAGAGCATATGATTCCAATAAAAATTGGGCAAAAGCAGATGACAATAAAGCCAATAATGCAGTTTGAGCAAAATCTAGATTGAGAACTTTTCATATTGCTTTGCTTTTTCTTCTTTTTTGACGAGGAATCAATCAAGTTTCTATTTTGATTGGCAATCTGGTTGGACAGGCCCTTTTGAAAAAGGTTGCAATCATCGCTGGCTGATTGGTTTTTGGTAACACTGTGCCAGGAGGGCCTAGAAGTCAATGAATACAGTTCGTCAATACCTGTCTTTACCTTTGCTGCTGGAGATGACAAGAATCTAATCATTCTACCATTGTCAGAAGATCTGTTATGCTGTTTAGACCACGAGCCAGACTGAAGGGTCTTCATTGCAACCACACTATTGTCACTTTTTTTAGGCCTAGAATAAGTAATTGAGCTCGCTTTTAGAAGGGGGGAGCCTTGACATATTGATGGAATAGTGGTTTTGGTAACATCTGAATCTGAATATAGGCATTGAAGTGACCTTTTGTTCAATTTTTCAGACTCTCTGTTTCCATATGTATCATAGAAGCCAAGTTCACTGAAGGTTAGACTCATCCAATTCATTTCATTTTCTGATTCAGAAGATTGAAAAGTCATCTTAAATCCACTCAGAAAGTCTTCTTCCTATTATGAAATATATTTTATGTGTAACATATGCTGTTAAAAATCCATACAGAAGATACAAATTTTATAATTTAAAAAAAAATTTCTGATAAATGCAGAGGCAGATTTCTAGGGTCGTTCAAAACACCCTCCTTTCAGGCTTTTATTTACTGTTGTTTTTGTAAGATCTGTCAACCTCAAATTTTTTTAAAGGCATAAAATATAGACAGTATTATAACTAAATAATTAGCGTAACAAAAATAGATTAAGTCTTACAGTCAACTCTGCCTAGTTATTACTCATTTATTTCAAACTTTTACTAATTTGAAAAAATTCTCAGGTCCCTTGCAAATCTCCAAACAAACCATTCTAACAAACCATTTGAACTCTCCCACTGTTTTTTAGAAATTAGCTGGTAATAAAAGTACTGCATTTTTTCAAATTCTTTTAAAATTGACATTATTGTAATTACTAGTTGTGATTCAAGTCATTTACTTCAACATTTGAAGGGCAAAGGAAAAAACTAAGTTTGCAGGATCTTGATTCGCCCCATGCTGTGCTGACCAGTGGGCATTGCCTGTTTGTGTTGCTTTCTTATTAAAAGACCAATTGACTAAAAAGCCTTTTTCTTTTTTTACAGTTGCAGTGCCAGTTTTAACTTTATGGATAAAGGGCACATACATCTCATGTAGGGATAGTACCTGAGGCAAGAGCCAATGGTGTAGTGCTATCAAGATAAAAAGGTGGCACCTTGCACATAATATTGCTAAAAACAATAGCAAAGTAGAAAATTTTTATGTTTTGGCGCATTAACAAGGGGGGCTCAGCCCCTCTAGCACTATAGGCAAGAACCAAGATTATCGAAAACTAGCATAAATCGAGCATAAATACTTTTCAACAATTTTTGGCTTTCTACCAAATCGCATGCCAATGTATTCCATTGCATATAGGAAAGTAGCCATTCTGGTGTTCAGATGTGTATTATTATTATTATTAACAATAATCCAGTGTATCAACTCACGTGTCACGGATTGGATGGTGTACGCTGATATCGCGGTAGCATATTTCAAATGAACTCAAGATTAAAAAAGACAAGGAAAGAAATATATTTGGACGACTTACCAATTTGAAACAAGAGGATATCCTTCACTGTGAAGATCACTGCAAGATGATATCCTTTTCTGAGGCGTTATGCAATATGGCTGCTGCAAAATGAGAACGAGGCCCCATGGCGGGAAAATCAAAGCAAACTGTGCAAGATGTTATTCTGTTTTTCACGGTTTTGAATTGTGGTTTCAGGTAGTTTTATTTGTTTGAAATAACGAAACAGTGTGAAAAGTCGATTCTTTCTACGGCTCTGGGAAGAGAATGTCGGCCCATTGAAAACGCAAAAAATTGCCAAAGAGGTAAGAAAAATAATGGAAAGAGTTGGTTCTGTTCTATCCAATATGTGAAATTTTCCTGTTATTCTTCCTACAGATATGGCGTGAAAATGGCGTGGAACGACTCCCTAGAATTTTATACATAAAGTCGTCGTCGCTTATAGTCAATCTACCGTGTACAATCACAACCACATAAGTACTATCGAACATTCCTGCAATCAAATTTTACATAATATGACAGCTTTACACAACCCATTCTTAAACCCCTGAACAGTTTTAACATTTTAGAATAATGGTTACAGGAAACTTATGAATATTGCCTATATAAAACTTATGAAAGTTTTTTCTGGCAATACCTGCCAGTTTTTCTTTGAAAAAATGACAAAATATCCAGTATCCTTTTGATACACATAAACGAACTGTATATAGAACCAGTCCCAATGTCCTAAAGGTTCTCAATCTCACAAACAGAGAAACTGGGAGAATAACACAAACAATAAGACACCCGTAAGAGCTTAAGAAATACTTGTTAAATCAAATCTTCAAATGGATGAAGTCAGCAATAATTTAGGATTTCAATTGTTACCATATCAAATACAAAACAGAGCAATTTACAAAAGGAATAAAACTGGCTGACATCTTAATGAATTTAATTATTCTTATATCATCTTTATTATCTGATCACTATACTTTCTGTATGTAGAAAAAGTTGCAGCTTGTTGAAAGGTACCCGGGAAGCTAAAAGCGGAAAGAGCTCATTTCTCTAGCTTGTATGTTTTAATTTATGCCTGTCTCTGAATTTTTCACAAAATTCTATTTCTCTCCTGAAAACATATCCCTTTTTTACATTTGCATACCCCAATATGCATTTGGAGAACCATACAAAACATCTGCAGAGAACAGCAATATTTGCGATCTTTTCCCGTCTATAATACTTTATTTTTGCACTCTATCATGGCCAAATGCGTTCAAAAAACCGCTAGTTGAAATGTCGAACATAAATAGATTCAGACAACTGAATCCTGTACCAAAGGTGTCTTTGTCCTGAGAATTCCACTGTCATAAAGTCGCTTGACAAACTGGAGCTAAAATCAAATAGAGAATCATAAGAAAATATCACACTAGGTTGCAACAAATTTTATTATTTTTGATAGAATGCTGAAAGAACTATAATCACAGGCTTGTAAGCTGCCTACTTTGATATTGTCTTTCAAAGTCAACGTTTAAGATGAATTAAATTCTTAACTATAGGTTATTTCAAATGCAAACTGGAAAAATTTACTTATCTTCGAAAGCACTATCTTATTTTTGAATGTACATTGAAAACCCTACTGGAAAATTGCTAACTTGGACACATTTACTCCCATTTAAGGCAGGCGCACATCGGCAATTTTGGTCGCAAGTAACTGCGATTTTTGTTTTTTGTGACGTATTAAGTGTGCGGCGGAAGGAAACAAGAGGCTTATGTCATCTGCGACCAAGAACAAACGTCTATCATTCTATTTTTGAAATTATGAACATTTGAAATCAGAAATCTTTGGTTTCGAGAACTCTTTCACGAGATTAGAGAACATTCTTACTCTCGATATCTAACAGCGTTTAAGATCAACAACAAATTTTAAATTAAATGCAACTGGCGACAGGATTACCTTTTCCTTGGACTTTCTCAAAGGTACATCCTCGACTTTAATATAAGTCGGATAGCTGTTAATGATGTACTCGGCGGCATCAAGTTCCTGAGAAAAAGTGATTTTGAAAGTTCACAAATACAAAGACAATTGATCTTTCAAATAACAAAGAATCAGAGAAGCTTTGTCTGTGTCTACATTAATCATACAGTTTCAATATTGGATTTTCGGAAATTATTAAAGGTATTAAGGATATTATCTTAGCTTGAATAAAAACAAATCAAAATATACTTCAAGATAATCATTTAATCAACACTGCTTATCAATGAACGGATGCAAAATACACTTGTTACTTCAACCACTACGAATAGCCATCTTATAAAGATACTGATATTAATTTTGAAACTTTTTGGAAAGAAATGTTCAAATTTACACTGCAGTTTCTCATATAACTATTATAAGATAAAATGACACTGCCAGAAACCAGGATCAAGATTATCTGCCTACGTAAGATTTCAATGAGGCAACATTCTGAGCTTGGATGGAAATCATTGACGACGACGGAGCAGACACCTCATCCTTTTCTATAAAATAGTCAACAATCTGACTTCAGATCGCAGGCGCGCTACAGTTGGGCAAATAGGTGCAAGAACGCTAGGATCCAAATTAGGTTTCCAACCAAACTGCTTATGGGAATGGGAAAGGCTCGACCCTGAGATTAGACTACCAAGCTCTGTAAATATTTTAAAAAATTACGTTCAATTATCCGCCCACCTCCAAAGTTAGTCTATCCCTATCGTATCTATCCTAACACAGCTATGGGCACGACTCGGTAAGCAAAATTTTGGTAAACCCAAGCATAATTCCAGGGATACTTTGAACCTCTTAAGCCCAACGAATAATGGTGTTGAGGACACAGCACTGTTTTATGCTCTGCCATACTTTTATGATGCAAATAGACGTGATCTTCTTGACAGTTTAAATGCAATATTGTTGCCTCACGGTTTGATAAATCTTTCAAATTAAGAGTTGTTCAAAGCCATCCTGGCAGTTATCATTCGATTTAAATGCAAAAATTCTTACGGCAACACTAGAGTATATCTAGGCCTTTAAACGGTTCGAAAAATTCAAGAACAAAAACCTTTAAATGTCCTTTTTATTTCCCTTGTATTTATTTATTCATAAAATCGTTCTACGTGTATGTCTAGTGCCATAGAGGCAGTCGTGATACACTTCTCCTCCTGGCCGTCCTTGTAAAGTAGTTTCGTTAAGTAAAGTTTATGTGATTTGTGTGTAACTTTTCACATCGAATAAATAAAAAATACATTCTGAGCAAGAGATAAGATTTCAATAGAAAATCTTATCAAATTTAAATTTATATGTATGTTTGAAATCTTGTCACAATTTGATGATATAGAACTTTGTAGGTCTTCAATATTTGAAGAGTTTTAACAGATGCCTACTAGTCTTTAATTGTACACAGCTACCCAATATCAACATTTTAATTATCATTACTATTATTATGGCGAACTTGTCAATTTCTAAGTTATATGTGCAAATCGAGTCTACCTTACGTGTGCCTAGCAGTGTGGGTAGAATGGAAGAATGCAAGGATAAAATACCTGTTTTGATATTTTGATTGTTTGGGCTGGGAATTCATGATAACTCCTTGAGTTTTCCATCGAGTGATGAATTATTCCTCCATCTTCGTCGCCAACTAGCCTGTGATACAAATTTCCTGTGTTGTTTTTGAAACAAAGTTGAGCACGAAGTGAAATGAACTGGGGGTGAGGATCAATTATTCAACCTCTTCAATTGCACCTACATTTCTTGCCAAAGTCCTTGATACTCTTTTGTAGCTTAAGTGCTTTCTTGGCGAATTAACATTTACTAATAAAAGGAGCCGGCATTGCACTCCTTCTCTCCCAAAGGAAAAAATTGGTAACAGAGTTAGCCTTGAAACTATCTGATAGGATTTGATTGGACAATGCTGAAATTTCGAAAATCAAACAAAAACAAAGGGGGAGAAGGCGATGGTAAAATTGGTAGCCAGGGGCCATCACAGTAGTTTAAGCATTGAATAGGCAATGAATTTTGAGACTTACTTACCTAGCAATGTCTGGTCGTATTAAACGAAATTCGCTGTCTGGGTGAAGGAGTGACACTCCACGAACATGGTTGTTATCCCAGAATGCACCACTGCCATGGATGCTGCACATTAACTCATCTAAAAGTACCATATAGTGAAATAGTAATGTTTCATGCAAAAGATGTACTAATGAAAAGATCGGAAATGCCGTACCCAGGTAGCAGTTTGCATATTTAAAATCACATTAAAACACGCTTTCCATCCTCAAAAATATAGAAGTACCATCAACGCTAATATCTGGCGAATACACTATCTACAAACCTTATCAGAATTTTTGGAACAATCGAGCAAAGCTGAGAGCGTCTTTTATTTTGAAAAATGCTTCTCTTCCCCCCCCCCCCCCTTTCAAAATGTTGAGATAAGATAAAACTTTTTCACTGAAAGTAAAAGATGCTTAAAGGATATTGAGAAAATAAATCGACTTTTTACGAAGGGGTTGGTGACACATATGTATGGCTGTAACAGTGACATATCGTGAAGGTATACAAAGGTAGAAATTTTCGTCTGACTCTGTGGAGCACAACCGACCCTAAATTCAAGAGCAATCTTAATAATTGTTAGTGCTTTAATAATAAGACTCAATAGACGATATAAAATACATGAATTTGGAACTTAATTGAAAAATTAGGAGCTAGAAAGACAAGGAGGAAAACAAAATGAAATGACGTTGAATGGCCAACACCGAAAGTAAAAAAATTATTTTTCAATGCTTATACGTTTATACCATCAGCAGCTAAAAAAGGTTAAGACACAAACAATTTAAAAAAAATGAATACCTTTCGTAAGAACAGGAGGTAGTTTATCTTGAAGCGAATCAACAGCCATCTGCAGAAGTTTTATAAAAAGAAAACAATTGATACGGAGGATGGTACTTTAAAAATTTGATCAACCGGAGATCAACGAATTAGAGAGCCCAGTTCCCCGTTTGCAAACGACACATTGACCTATCCTAAGTAACAAAGGTATTTATAATTTCATGCTCCGTAAACATGAATGGGTGAAAAATCAATCGAAAATTCAAATCAGTGAGGGTCAAATTTGCTCTACCTCGCTTTCTATTCAAACAACTGTACTTAGGAGTTTGAGATGGGACAACGCATGAAATTGGTGTCAAAAAACAAAGCGACCCTGTTATTCATTGTACTTTGCTTTCCACAACATGAAGGGGTATCACTCCTATCGTGCAAATTAAAAATTGATTATAGGAAACAAGATGTCTTAAACCATATCCAATTGAAGGAGGACAGTACCTCATCTGCGGTTACGTCAATCGGCGCAAATGTTGAGAGCTTCATCACCAACTGCTGGACTCTTTTGAGAAATTCACTGCGCTCAAACGATATCTACAAAGAAAAGCAAATTATGATTCTGATTATGTCAACAATAATGGTGATTGCCAGCGATGAAGACGATGATTGATGATCATGATTTCAAAGACGAGAATGATGATTGGCGATGGTCATGTTGGTTTTAAGGACGAGAATGATGATTGGCGATGGTCATGCTGAATTCAAAGACAGGAATGATGGTTGGCGATGATGGTACACCGGCTTTATAAATGATTGCAGCAAAGTTCTTCATATAATCTCACCTTTTCAGAATTACACACACCAACATGGTCCAAATAACCAATCGGTAAGCCCTTGCGAAACTCGGTATCCTCCTCCATGGCGACTTGAAGGGCTCGGGGCAGAAGCTACAAAACAGAAGATCGGCATGCACCTTCAACAGTAAGCAATAATATAAAGCTAATACTAGAGAATTCTTCAGATCATCTGGAGTTTTTCCTTATAGCTCTAGCAGCTAAATGATTATTCGTTTGAGCCATCGTGTTTCTTTCATTTCCATACAAAGCTGTTTCTAAAGTGTTTCCCTGTTGGTCACACCGGATCATGCTCTAAAGACCTTTCACCTCTTTGCCATCTTCTCAGTTCTTCCTGGCTATAATTTTTAGAGCTTGAATAGCTTTCCTAAACAATCTCTAGAAAACTACTTATCATTTGGTACTCTTATTTAACATAACTGTTTTGGTTACTACCTAGTATCCAAAGGTAGGTTTAAGACCACCGAGAAGCTCTGCTTGTCATGCAGTCTCCTGGTGCTTCTTCTTAATGCATTCATACCACATGATTCCCATGCCTGGAATTGCAGAGAGCTGTCTATACCCCTTACTCAAAGTGAATGTTCAGTCATGTCAGTGACTTGAACCAGGTAACTTTGGATCTATATTCTGCAACCCTGACCACTGAGTCATCCTTGCACAATTTAATATGAATATGTAGTTTGTACTCTATATCAATGTAAATGATTAGCCATGTGTAACAACTCGTACTGAAACGGGACCTCATTACTGAAGGTTTGACTTGGCGACAAAGTGATGCTGACATCACCGTTACTGTCCTTTACAGTTCTGATCATGGCAAAATCTACTATCAATTGGTGCAGGTATTTGTATTCATAATCATTAGCATTTGCAAGTGTTAGGGCCTGATGAGCGATCCTATTTAGATACTAGAGCCATGTGATTGAATTCCTAGCCTAGAATGCCTAGTTTGTTTATCAAATTCTCTTATATTAGATCCTGTTTTGCAACAAACTATTTTGTATCGAAACTTACTTTCTCTAGGAAATCACCCCACGTGTTCTGCTGGTAGACTGATAGTGTTATATGCAGTGAATGTGTGTCTTCGAGAGTTGTTGCTTGATGGATATAACCACGTGGAAAATACAGGCAATCTCCTGGCTCAAGTGTTTTATCCAATATGGGTTCTCCTACAGATTCCTCTGACAAATTTTCTGTAAGAAAAGAAGCAGATGAATATAACAGGTTCCAAAAAACTTTCTCTACTGTGAACAAGACCAATCTAAAAGAATATTTTGTGTATAAATAAGGTTTTGAGGACGGCTCAAGGTATGCAGAAGCAGTTCCAGTTAACAAAAGTTCAAGCTACTGGCACTTTGAATTCTCCAGATTTTACTGAGTCTCCTCCCGGGAGGCTACAGCTCAACTGTGACGAGCAGGTGACAGCAATCCACTATTTTTATCTCTTCATAAATGCAGTAAAAATATGTTAATCATATAAATTGCTGAAATTCTAAAGTTCATACCACTGGAATACCTCGGCAGCACCTCAGCAACATTTCTAAGGGAAGATAAATGCACTGATACAATGAACTTTGAAGGGGGCCAAAAAGTTTGTAATTATAGCAGGAAGCCACGGCAATATGTTCAGCATGATTAAGGAGGCCAGATGTCAGGTTTACTATACGAGACAGTTTATTGCATCCGGGAAGGGATCATTAAGTCCGAACTCAATTCCTTAAATATATTTATAATATTTATAAAAACTAGGAAAACAGCCTTTAAAATAGCTATCTTCTCTATCATTCCTATCTTAGGGACTGTGATATGATAAAGCTGCTTATTTATAAAAACGATTAAGCTTGCAGGAAAAATTAGTTTGGATTGATTTAATTGAATTGTTGACATAAGACAAGAATCCATCTAAAGATTGCTTTATAAAACTGACCTTGGTGAATAAAGTCGCCATTGTTTTTTACCTTCCAGCTGGATAACAAAAGCTTCAATGTCATCAAAATGTGGCGCAAAGCCCTGGCTACCTGGTGGCGTCAAATACCTTGAAAAAAATTCGAAAATAAGACTAGATTCAACCCTACGTTTAAAATAACATAATAAAGACTTGAATTTTGGCACAAAATAGCGGAAATGTTTCCAATCACAATCAGGTGTTAAATGAAAATAAATTTTCTTGGGTTTTAAAAATCAACTCGTTAAAATACAAGCGATTAAAAAACCACATCAACCAGCAAACGGATCGATAATTGCAACATTGGACTCATCGATAACTGAAGTTTTAAAAGATGATCCCTCTCCTCCTAAATCTAGGAAAGTAATTTTTTATAGAAATACGAGAAGCACAAAAGAGCAATACTTTGTTAAATTATGAGGTCAGCACTTACATGTTGGCTCCAACAAATGCACCAAAATAGCTTTGCAATATCGAAGTCAACCTCCACACTGACTTTGAAAATGCTTGCGGATTCAACATTCGTATTGAACACCCTTTCTGCATATTTAAAAAAATGACTATGGTTTGAATACCATTAGACATAGCAAATAATAGACTTTAATTGATAACAATGAAATTATAGACTTGCAAATATCTAAAAATGTTAATAAGATGTTAAACAATCACTGGCACCTACAGAGGTGGAAAAAGTATCGGAACCTGGGAATGTAGTTCCCAGAAATTTTTCTGGATGAAAATATTAGCAGAAAGTTTCAAAGACAAGTTTTGAAGTGTTAAAGTAAATGTAAAAATCTGGTGACAAGAGTTAAGTCAAATCAGCATTTAATATTATTTCAACTTGCCTGTAAGCATCTAAATATGAGCTACCAATGGACTGTCAGGTATAGCCTCTTTCCATTGGAAAGAAATTCTTTGTGCACATTCACCATCTCACAGAAATCTCAACCACTCACCATCAAAATTTTTTTTGGTAGCTGAGCTTTTTAGACAAACCATTGTTTAGACTGAGATTAATATAGGGACTGGAATCTACTTTCACAGAAATTATTTCTTGTACTATGGTGTGAGCAGCATTGGTCATAAGTTAATATGCTTGGTTAAAGTAATTTGGTGCATGTTAGGACTCCATTTCAACCATAGATTTCTTCACACTTGTCAAAGAATAGGCTGTGTTAAGCCTTCTCCGTAAAATCATAAAAGATCAATATCATATAAATATCAACTACGTAATAGCTTTAATTGCTGACAGACTAGACAGCCAGGGGCGGACACTTGATCAAATATTGGGGGGGGGGGCAAGCCTATTGCTTTAATAAAATGACGTCACATTTCTCATTGTTTTAGAACAAAAGACCATTGTCCCCTCGCCCCCAAGTGTCCGCCACTGTAGACAGCATATCAATCAGATAAATAAAATAAATCACCTCATAAAAATCCCATACAGTTGGTGGATGAGCTCTTCCTTCAGGGTTCAAAGTTTCTCTTCTTCCATTTGTGTACTTTGTTATATCAAGATTGACACCATATTTTACTTCTTTCTGTGAATAAAGAAATTTGGTGAAAAAATAAGAAAATCTGCAAAACAGCAAACCTAGAATGATGAAAAGTGAACCTGAAATTTCTTGGATTGGCATGGATTTACAATCACACCACTTAATTGCGATTGTCTACTGATCAGAACTGTTGCTATTCTTGTTTTCTGCTTTTAATTTTGTCAACATAATGTTATCTTAGAAATATCATGTATTGAATGTGTGAAAGGTTATTAATTATCAAGGATACAATAACCATAGATAAAATTCACTAGCCAAATTAAAAAAGAAAAACCAGATAATTATCTGTCTTACAAATTCTTTGTCTGTCTTCAAAATTAACAAATAAATTAGTAACATGTCTACTTGAGAATGTCAGGACCTGGAGTGGGAAAAGCATTTTTCTAGCCAACATGTTTGGTTAGCAAATTTTTCCTTCATCCTTGACTGTTACTATTATATCTATGGCATTTGCATCCACTTTACAAGATTCAACAAATTTCTATCTTCTTTACATAAATAAGCTGCTTTCAAAAATAATTTTCATTTTTCAACCATTCATTTGCTTCTTTGCAAACTGATATAGAATGAACAAAATACAAAAATACCGAAATAACTTATTTATTCTAATATAAGTCGCAGCTTATAATCATTTTTTTGCACATTTTGATGCAGTTTATAATAAATGGCCACTTATAAACAAAGGTTACATTATTTAATCCAGATCCTGCCAAGCTTTCCTAATGCCTTGAAGCTGAGGGTGATAATGTAGAAGATGAGGAAGAAATTCTTTTAAACGCTATCGATTATCCTATGTTGGACCATATTGTTGTTAAGTGTACTTCTAATGGTTATTTTTTGTTTATGTCCACAATCAGGTTTTATTACATTTTGTGCCTGTCATTTCAAACCAAGTATCTCGGTATGGCTTTGTGGGTGTGGCTTATAATCAAGGGCAGCTTACGTTTTTTATTAACACAATTTGCTGTTGCTTATAATCGAGGACCGCTAACAAATAAGGGTGGCTTATAATCGAATAAATATGGTAGCTCATAAATACAACCACTTTAAAGTATGTATACAGTCACAATCTGACTTTGATTCTGCCATTATTGGGTTTAGAAATGCAAATAAAAGCATGTGAAACTTCCTTAGAGAATAAAGTCTTTGTTTATGAGGTTTTGAAGCATCTGTTGAGTAGAAATTTTTGTACACATCTGCCTCTAGTTTTCACGGTTATCACATATAAAAAGAACTTTCATACACTTTGATGGCCTCTTTGGTTAATTACAAATAAATTGACTATTAGTTGCTTCTTATTTTGTTTTACTAAGGCCACTTTCATCCATCAAGTTTCTTGAGGCAACAGTTTGCTAAATGGTTATTTTGATTCAAAATAAATAAAGAATAACATTATGAAATATGATACCATATCAAATATACCTCTCTTAAAATGTGATCAAACTCCTTTGTACTGAACCATCCATCATTGTATGTTGGCTGCCTTCTTTTAAGCAACAATGGCTTCTTTTCCCACACATCTCTAAATGAATATGCATGAAAATAAACTTTGTATACTCATAGTAATTCATTTACCTCAATAAAGGTTGTGGCCAGTTAGGATAAAATAAAATAATTATGGAGAATTTTCTAACTTGAAAAAACACTTTTTAATTTGTTTTTTTGCAGTAAAAACCCAACTAATAATTCAAGGAAACTTCCTTAAAAGCAAGTATTCTCACAAACATGAACCATGAAAAGAATTGAAAACTTGTTCACAAACTGATCCCCCTGTACATGCATTTTCAAGGCACTGCTATTGGTTTTTTATTCTTCATAGACCTATGGAACCTCTCAGTCTGGCAAAGTTGTAGGTGGGCAACATAAAAATGAATTTTAAATGTAAATTTCACTTTCTCATCCTTCTCCTAGAAATGAGGAAAATTGGGAAAAACAGTTCTGTGATTACTTTTTAGAGTCTTTACAGGGCTACAGGTGTTAGGAAACAATATTTCATAGGTAAAAAGATAGTTTCCTATAAAGATAGCTTGCTGTACTTATAGAAAATGAAAAACTTGTATCTTTTGGTCTTCTTGTTCACCACATGCAAAGGCCCTAAAATACACTCAGGGAGAAAAATGCACAAACCAAACCAACTTCACAGCAATGAAGTATAATGCAGTGAGTGAGCAAAAATCTTTATTTTTCCTTATAAGTAGGCTGACACTTACTCAGTCCATAAGAAAAGTTTGAGAGTTGTTACTCCACTGCTTCATACTTTTAGATTTTTGCTCACTCACTAGAGTTTGAGACTTTTGTTACTTGTAGATTTGAACAATTTTTTTGCGGTACAGAATTTGAAAATGGCTTTGAAAAAAGCAAACATTTCACAACATACTAAAAGCTTCTTCGTCTGACACTCCTCTGAACATAAAATGTCAAAAATTTATACCCAGTTGTGGATTGAAATAGGCCAATCAGAAAAACGCAAACTGACGTAACTTTTTTGGTTGGTAGGAACGCAATCCTTTTGAATGGATGGAAGGGCTCTCCTAGTGCTGTAAACAATATGAGGATTGACAACAATACTTATAGATTTTGTCAAACTTGCTTAATTTTGACTTTGAGCACAAAACACACATCATACTGTATAACAAAAAACAATTTTTTTTCAAAACTATGAACATTCAACATTACATTTGTTAACAAAGAACAGCTTTAACAGTTTGGATTTTATTTCCTTGATGAAAACAGCTTATAATATTGCTATAGTCACAGTCAGAAAGTGCATATTGTCGTGCCCCATGGTTTTTTTAGGTGCAACAGTGAATCAAAGGATATGCTGAAATGGTACCCAACATACGCCATGCTTTGAAGGCCACTTCAGTGGGTTCTTCTTAATAATTCATATTTGAATTTTCAACAAGAGGAAAACCAGGTATAAACATACCTGAAAAACTTGCTTTTGTCAATTGGCTTTATAAGCCATGTCATAGCCTCATCTGGTGTAAAAGACTCGTGCAATATTTCTTGATTCTCTGCTTCAAGATTATCTTCTGAAGTCACCTGGACATGACAAAGAGAGATTCTGCTAGTTGCCAGGCTACTAGAAGAAGAACTTGAGTTGACTCTCGCAACAGGTTTCTTGAAATCCTTGGGTGGGATGATCTCTGTCTTATCTTGTTCTGCATCATTTGAAGCATTTTGAATATTTTCATTTAGTTTTGGTTGATCTCTCCTCTTTCTCCTTAGAGATTTTCTCAGAGACTGTAGTCTTGGCTCACTTTTACAGGTTTGAGATCTTTTGGCTTTTTTACTCTGATTTGTTGGTGGTGTTTTTACCGAGGCTTCCTAAAACAAAAAAACTTGTGCATTAAATTCCTTTAATGGTAGACTTTCATGAAAATTAGTCTCATATATATATAACATATTTTTAATATGTGCAGACAGGAAAGTTCTACCACAACGACAATTCATCACCTATTATAAAAAGAAACATCCAGTTCTAGTAAGGAGGGGATACAGAATAAAAGTTAACGGTCGCACATAAACACTACCCAGCAAGCGGTCTAGGGGGCCTCCCTCATTGTCAAGGACGGAGCCATGATGGGGGCCCAGCCCCCTGGAACAAGACCAACTAGGTCTAATTTTGAAGGCAAAGACCCTAAAGTATACCATGTCGATTTTTTCAACAACTATAAATAAGAAAATATATATAAATTCACCTTGCTCAAGAAGGTCATCTCGATTTTGGTCTAAAATATGATTTTTGTGTATTGTTTTAATGTAAGCATTTATTTTTTAAATGTGCATTGTCCGCTAAGGGGGACTGATACATTTTCATAGATGAAACGCCAAAATTGGATGCCATACTCTTTAGGAACGAGAGTTGCGACACCAACAAGGTTCATAGGCCTTGTAGTAGTTCTGAGGGTAGCGATGGGACTGGGGAATATCTTAAAGTTTAGCCAGCTCTGAAATGTTTAAATTGCTCAGTCAAATATTTTTGCCTTACAAAATGTTTTCCAAATCTTCCAAAATCCAACACGCAGTTGAAACAAAATATCTTGAGATTCAAAAGTGTACACTCCCTGTGCACCTCTTCTGTATAGATAAAGAAAAATTGGGATTCTTCTCCTTCACAACTTCCAACCTCATCCACTTTCTTCCATTGCCACCAGTTGTGCGGCACAGTAATCTAACATAATGTTTACAGAATTTTGGTGCAGCACAAATATGTGAAGATTTGAACCTTGATTGGTAAGATTTGGTAAAATATTTGCATAACAAAGAGCCCTGCATATTTGTGCAGCAAAAGAAGACATGCTTAAAAATCAAACTGTTCACAGTCTAGGATGGTCTTTGAATTTCTTCTTTATTGGATTAAGGTTACGGGAAACGTTTTTGACACGATATTTGGTTTTTTCTCCCTAAAAGCAAAACTATCAACGGAATCAGATTAAACATCATTCGATGCACAAGAATGTGGTGATTCCAACTATATCAAAATCATTGGCAAATATTGTAAAATGATACTTCCAGGCAAATTTATTGATCAAATGAGTGTACCACCTTCAAAAGCTATTTTGTGCCCTTGCGTTTGAGATAACAAAATCTGAATCATATCAGCAGAAAGCACCGATCCTTAGCTACAAAAGTCTCAGATTTTTCTCCGACATCTGTCCTGGCAGTGTGCAAAGTTTTGAGCCATTCGATTAGTTCCTTGGGTACAAAATAGCTTTTTTGTACCTTTATGTAAACAAATAGTAAGCTCGGAGAAACCACAGTGTAATCCAGGTCAAGTCACTTGAAGCTTTAGGATCAATAAGCCTGTTTAAATAAACACGGTGGTCGTACATTGGAGACTGGATACATGGATGTGCCAAGCGATATTGTAAAAGAGACATTTGAGACCACAACCACAAAGCAACGATAATCGGCTTAACAGGTGAAGAGACTTTCAGGCCTCAACTAAAAGTTCTGATGAAAAAATTATGGAAACCTTCGTTTATATGGGAATTTTTTCTATTTTAAAAATCTCTGTTAGTTTCAAATTTTGTATTATTCTGTGCCTTGAAAGTTCGTTTACTTGAATGTGAAAAAATCGAAAAATTGATGTTTTCATCCAGAAAACATTTACCGTAACCTTAAATCGTGGCATTGTGTGTGATATCGACCAAGTTCAGTCCTGTGTTTATTGTGTAAAGAGAGTTAAAGATATAACTATAGGGAGGAAAATAAAAGATCGTGGTAAAAATGATTGCCTAATTTTAATGTCTGAAGACGAAAATTGAATTCTGAAAATCTGACGGTCTTCCATGCGACCTGTGCGACCTGAATTCGCCTAGTCTACCAAATAACATTTCTTGACGGGTGTCTAGAAACGAAGGATCTTCGATGCCGATCTTATTTTGAATAAAGAAGAGCCACAAAACTTAGTAGCATAGTCCAAGCCCCTGAATTTAGCTGTTCTGATGAACAAAAGATTAGAAATAAACCTTTTCATTGGATGGTTGCTGCTCTTCCATCGAGTTTGGCAAAGACCCTCTCCTTGCGCGCTTCTGTGATTTGACAGCCATCCTATGTTCCTCATACTCCGCAATGCCAGCTATCAGGTTTGGAGTGCTAAAACATTCCAAACTATTTTCTTTACCCTGGTTTGCTCCTTTAAACACACTAAATGCAGACCTTTTTCTTGTTATTGCGGCCATTTTAGCGCAAACTTCGAGAACACGCGCCAATACACACGAGCCTCGCTTTAGCAGTTTCACCCTCCTAGTGACGCAAGCACCGAACTAAAAGAAGTACGAGGACTTGAAAATAGACTACCTGACAGCTCGAGGTGGAGAACGTTTTCAAAGCAAGGAAAAAAGTTCCCTACACCGAAGCCTTTAACAACTATTCAAAGCAGTTGTTACCCGCAGGTTACTGCAAATTATATTCGCAATAAACATATTTAATGTGAACCAGGGATTGAAACTCATTTGTTAGGTGGCTACAGAATAACCGATCTGTGTAGGGCGTAAAATAGTTGTATCAAAACATTAGTGTTTCTTTATTGTCAGCTTGAAGGTTTGAATACCTTTGCATCAAAATAAAGTCAAAGATAAATTACCATATGATTTTGTGCTATATTGTACCATACTTTTTTGTTAAATCTTCGTTTGAATTTTTCCAGCAATTTTAGAATAGCCTTCATTTTAGCCAAAAGCGAAGATCTACTCATGGATTTTCACTGGCATCACAACTATGTACGAGTTTGAATAATGAACAGCTTCTTCTGGCTTGATTAACAGCTTAATGAACTTTATCATGACACATGCCCCCTTATTCCAATACTCATTCAAAGTGTCCATGTATCTCTTTATTGCCAGTGACTGGCTCCATTCCGAAGGGAACAAGGTTCACAAAAATTAGAATAAAGGTAAGGTAAATATATGCAGCTTCTATGATTTGAAATGAAGTCGTGAGACCAATTCAATGTAAAAAAATCCAACTCTTTGATGCTCCTATGAAACTTATTCTTTTATCATCTCGTACCTCAAGAGAGGGGTAAACTTGAAAAGAAAGTGAGTGGGGATTATACGCTTAAGTAAGAAATGGTTTCTTCTGGTGGCGTTCACTGCATATTTCATAATTATTTTTAGGATTTCTTGCAAACTTCAAAAAATTTGTAGTAATATTGGGTTAAATCTAAAAAATTAAATAAGGTCAAGCATTGGTCCTGGTACCAGCTCCTTTAGTGCAAAAATATGCGCATAGTTAGGTAACTTATCAAAATGTATCAATTAGATCGTACTATCTCTCTACCATTTACCCTGGGGGGGGGGGGCAAAATAAGCCTAATTTTGGACGGGGATGTGCCATTTTGGTTAAAAATATGAACCCATAATTCCGCAAATGTCTGAAAAATATGACCCATAGTTCAGCAAACATGATGAAAACTATACCCATAATCCCGCAAAGCAAATGAAATTTTTAAGCACCTGAAAAAATCATGAAGCAAATTTTGCATGTTTTTTGCCCCCAAATCTCAACATTACACATATTCTATACTTTTATTTCCAACTGGACATTCATTTTGTTTATGCTAAATTTTCCCTCTAATAATTTTGCAATATTTTCCCAAAATGGCACCCATAATTCTCCATGTTTCTTCAAATGGTACCCATAGTTCCACACATATTTCAAAAACTGATACCGATAGTTCCGTATTTTTCAGAAAAAAAGTACCCCTAGATAATGGCACGTTCCCGTACCTTCAAACATGTTAAAGTACCCCCTCCCCCCCCCGAGCATTTACCTGTCAAGTCAATCCGCCCTCCATCCCAACCCTTCCAAAGTTTCATACGAACCAGCAGGACTGGGATAATGTAATCGAATTTTCTCAGAAAAAATTCCTTGAGTCGCAAACTGACTTTTGATAACGTTTGAAAGTGCCCGCTCCTGTGCTGTACCTTATAAAAAATGGGTGCATTCCTTTTTTGCTTTTCTAGTTTTTCTAACGATATAATATAAAATGCAAACCTTTTAAACCCCTCCAGCAGTTCTGTCCCGGTGTAATTCGCAAATTGTCCCAAATCATTCCAAACCTTGGAGATTGTCCTCCCAAACGTCTATAACAAAACATGAAACAACAATAACGAGCTTCCATCTTTTTGAGCATACTTTTCTGGGCAAGTTTCATATACTTTTTCGCTCGTGTATGTATCTTTCATTTATTAGTGACAACCCTGCATTTACGATCTATTTGCTGGTTTTTTATCATATGCTAACAATGAATTTAACTAAAAATTTTGCTTCATTGCAATTTTTTCTCAAGATTCCTAGAGTTTGTTGCGAGAATCCCTAGGTTCAGTTGGTCAAAGTCCACATTCCATTCCGCTAAAGGGACTGGGAATGAAAAGTGCGCGGTCGGCGAATACTGGAACAGGAGCCAGTGATTGCAACGTAGAATTTCAGTGTTTTTGTTAAGTTTTTTGCACGCAATCGCCGTCAAGGTGGCGAAAATTATGCTTGTGCTCTGTTGACTTAGTTAATTGTGTCTACGGCATCAGGAATGTGGTTTGGTCTTGCTCCAAAAATTCCGTGGCGCTATCCTGAAGTCCATTCGCACTTGCATTGCCGAAGATGAGGCCAGGTGTCGACAGGCCTAGTCGACGGAAGAAGAAGGTCGATTATTTGGAAGCGAATAGTGACAATGAATTCCTTTATGCCGACCAAGCCAGCCCAAATTCCAGCGAAAGCAAGAACCACTCAGATTCAGGTAGTTTCGCCATTTTCCTTAATACACCCATGGCTATTGTTTAAATTGAACATTTCAAAAATTCAAACATAAAAAGTCATTTTCCATCGCCACAGTGAGTGCCCTTAAGGGTTTTCTCCAAATAAATCAACAGGCACATCTATATTTATAAAAGTTTCTTTATTAAAAGCTAAGAATAACACAAGCTCCGGAGGGGAGTAGGCACAAGCAGGGAGGTAGTGGTGGGGCTCAGGGGGGCGCAGCCCCCCTTGTTAAAATTTTCGAAAAAAGTTGGGTTATTATATGCATGAAAATATACACAAAATTTGACATATTTTGATAGAAAATTCCTGTTTTCTTAACACAAGAGAAAATGTGTCATTTCAAAATTCAATTAATGAGTGATTAGTCTTAAAGATAAAGTTCTTCCTTATCGATGCTATAGATATTTTATATGTATTTCTGGCCATTCTTAGAATGTCATATCTCAAAAAATTTTCTACAGAAAAGTAGGCGGCTTTAACTGAATCATTGAGCAATATAAACATTGTGCTCCCTCACTTGCAGTGAAGTTTCCCCCAGCCCTTGCCATGTTATCAATATTCTGATCTCAGCTGCCGCTCAAACAATCAATGTACCTGGCTACTCAAACAATGAACGGAAGAGCCATCAACCCTCACCATCTTCTAATTGCAAGAACATACAAGAACAACTTGGAATTTTCATAGAGTCCCCCTCGACTTCATCCCTGATTTCAAGCAAGGACTGCAGAGTATATTACAGATATTTTTTGGGGGAGAGGCCCCTTAGCATCTCCCTGCTTCCACGGTCCCTGGTCTCAAGGGTAGATTGAAGACACATAAATTTTTTTTCAAAAAAGACTTATTGTTGTCCAAAAAGGTGATGATGAGGTGGAATGGCCCAGCATGGATTCCATGGCAGCTGGACTCCCTAGAATTTTTTGTAAAATTTGAATGCACCCTTTCCTTGCACACCTGATTATTGAGCATGACTTGGATGTGGCTTTGGGCATGGCTTAAATTCACAGGTTTTTACAAAATGACTGCAAAATGACTTTCTAAATTTGTTTGGGAAAGAGATTGAAAAATGTCATTTTTAATTGAGTAATCCTCTTGAGATCAGGGCTGCCAAGAGGTTTCCAAGTCCTAGGGCAAAACTGAAAGATGTGGCCCAAATGAGCAAAGGGAGCAAAACATTTTTGTGATCACTACTTAGCTTAAAATATATTTTAGAATAATTCTTGCAGTAATTTTCTTGCAATCCTTTAAAATGTTGTGCTATTAGTCCCCCTGAGTTACCAGGCCTGGAATCATCAATTAGAATTATCATGTTTTTGGCCTTGGTAATTGTAGGAAAGTTTAATTTCAACTTTCAATCATTTAATTTTTCTGTGATAAAAAATTAATAAAAACTGGATAAATGCCAAAAGAAAGCCATGGAAAACCCCAAGAATCACTTGTAAATTTGGTGCACACTCAAATTTTCAAACTTGTCACTAGTGTACTCTTGCACTCCCTGGTAAGAGTTTGTGCACTCTCGAGATCTTGTTGAACTGCCATGAAATTTAGACCAGGGCATGGCCATTAACACTTCATCGTTGAATGCCATGAATAAGTTTTTAGGTTTAGATAAAATATTTGTCAAAACAGCACAGGCTGCATCCATCTTGGGGATGGCTTCATTCTCCAATTTTACAATATTCCTTTCTTTGTAGTAATAGTAATGTAATTTATAAATGCCTTTGAATAAAGTAAACATTAAACAATTAACTTTCATGTTTTTTTAAGTCTTCAGAGTAGAAAACATAGGAATAATGATTGAAATTTATTAGCTTAAGAATGTAAATACCAAGCTATGGGTCAAAATAAGCCAACCAGTAATGCCACAATATGTACGGTTAGGCGTCACATTTCTAAACTGTTCCAAATGCGTCACTGAACTAAACTGCCTAAACTGTTCCAAATGGAACTGCTAGCTGTACTTAAAGGAGTAGGCCTGGCTAACTATTCCTATTTGTAGCTGATCAATCCTGCCATTGCAACACAAAGCGTATCATTAAGTCTAGAACATTTTGCTTTTTTCTATCAAAAGATGATTCATTTTCAGATAATTTATCAAATGGAACTAGAGCTTTAAGGCTGATTCAGAGTACTACATGTGAACTAGTCATTACAGTTTTAGGAAAAAGATGTAAAGTTGGCTCTTGTATACTTCCTGCTACCCAGTGCAGTTCCATAAAGTTCCAAATTTTGTCTCCATTGACAACATCATCACACTGATATTGGTGTTATGAATAGCATTTGAAAAGCCTTGGAATGTTACCTTTTCTATTTTCAGGACTTTTTATGTAATCATAGTTAACCATATTTATGAATTCTATTGTTGCTCAGATTTCCAATGTTTATGCTGTCCTTTCTATTGATGCACAACTATTAAATGTGTAGGAATCATAATGGAGCCATAAGCTTGATAATATTTAATTATTTTTACTTTATCCCTGAATAAACTTATTTTTTTCAAATAACCTGATTTAATGTTATTTCCTGTTTGTTAGATGATGCAGGTGACATTCCTCCAGAGTTCAGAAGTGCTGGTCTCATCGCGCAAATGGATATACCTAAAGGCAAGGTGTTTGGGCCCTTTGCAGGAGTTATCAGTGAGCAAAAGGCATCTCCCTCAACAATGCATACCTTTATCTGCAAGGTACATTTTTTCAACTTTCCAAAGTGATTCATTTTAACTGGCATTTGCCATGTATAAAATGCTTCCAACTTTTTAAACAGGTATTTTAAACTATCATGGTAACATCCCATTGTTTGTCGATCAAGATCAAGTTCTGAATTGCTGCTAAGGCCATTTCTGTACATTATAGCTTCTCCCCCAGTCAAGTTGACTGTAAACAATTAAAAGGCAAAAACCAGATATCTTGCTTTTGCTTTGACTTACATCAAAGCAAAATGACTTATGAAATTGACTCTAAAGCCACTTAAAATAAATTTGTGTTGTTATCATATTGTTTAGACCAGAATACAATACAAGGGTACATGTTTAATTATCTACAGGCAACCTTGTGTCATCAGTAGCAGATTAAAACTTTTCAATGAATTCAACACTGTAAGTTATGTTGCATGTAGTGGAGGAAATTCATTTTTCAGGTGTGGGAGAGGGGGGGTGGGCAATGCCGACAAAAACAAGTGAATTTTTGCTAACAAATGACAATTTACAGACAAAAGCATGCCTTAACTGACAATCTAGGAAAACCCTGGGGAGAGCACTTGCCCACCCACATCCTTGGAAATTTCTGCCACTGTTGTAGAGTACCAAGCAAATCGAATGAACAGTTTCAACATCATGGATTTGTCTGTTTAAAAACATTTTTCAAAAAGTCTGCATCTTCATTGACCTTCACATGAGAACTTAATCTTGATTGACAAACCTTATATTGGGACTGGATGTCCCATGAAATACAAGGTGGGCATTTTGCTGTAGCTGCTTCCACGGTCACCTAAAGTCCTGAATATGAACCATACACTAACCATCTGCAAATAAACATATCATAGAAATTCTCTGCCTTGGAAATCTCATCAGCTGGAATTTTATCTACTATTTATCTGGCAATTTTTATCATTCATCTGTCTCTCCCAAAGAGTCCAATAGACATATTTCCCATTCAAATTCTTATGGCCAGGCCTAGAATATATTTGAAAACAACTGTCACTCTGTTATGGTTTTTAATAGGTTGACAATCATACTAACAGCCAGACTTTTTCTTGGGAAGATAAAGCAATTATTGGATCGTGAATTGCAAAATTGTTTTCAGCTTTTTGCATTGTTTCTTTGGCTCTAAAATGCTCAAAATTTTCTTGTCATCAATACAGTGTTTATTTTAAGGTGAAAGATTCTAGTACACTTGGATTCAAATACTTTCATGCCAATAAAAATGAAAAGAAAAAATGTGATTGGCTGAAGATGATCCAACCTCCATTTGGTAGTAAATCTAACAACATTGTTGTCTATGGCAATAATGATGGTGTGCACTACAAAGCTATTGAGGACATTGCCATCGGGGAAGAATTGCTGGCATTGTGTGAAGATCATCAACCAGGTGAAAGTTGCTTGTTTTTAAGTCTTTTTAAAACCTCTCTGCATACTACCATCAAGCTAAATAGCTATTATAGGATCGTTTCAGTAGTGTCTTTTAATAAGTAAATTGTGAAAGGGTAGTATCTTTATAATGCAGCATACTGATGTTGCACCCTTCGTTCAACTAGGTGGGAAGATCTATGAACAATGTCTGATATACAGGGATAATAACAAATGTTGACTCTTATCTAATCCAAGATAATAGCTGAATGTCATGTGCAAAAATTTTGAAACTTTTCCGTAGATTATTCACTCTTGTTTTGGGCATTAGTAGAAAGGATATCAATGATAGCATACCAAGTTAGATCAGGCTACTTGGTTTATCTTATATTAAGTACCAATAAGTACATCAGAGATCTGACTTATTTGTTTAACAAACCCGTTTGCAAGCGTTCTTCATTAAAAAAAGATTAGATTTAGGATATTAAGACCCAAACAGAAGTTCATTTCAAGGGTTAAGTATTTGCTAGTACGAATGTCACTGATTCTAATAATTCAGTTTTTATTCAGGTTCAATCCGAAAATGGGCAGTTTCTTCTCGCAAAAAACGCCCATCGGTTATAGTTTTGAAAAAAACGGGCGGTGATGAAGCCTTGGGCCTAAGTGAATCAGTCCAAGTGGAAACTCAAAAGCGAGAAAGAAGTAGGAGGAACAATAGGAGATCAAGCTTAGCAATTCAAGAAAAACAGGACTAAGTAACTCAGGAGGTTGAACACTGTTCAACCATCACTTCATATGAT